>VXAC01003612.1:208531-333096 GCA_013399225.1 Rhipidura dahli
GGGCGCTCCGTGCCTTCTTCTCCGCAGACAAAAGCGCGCCCGAGGCGCGTCGGGGGCTGGTTTGGAAACCTCTCGGCTGTGCTCGGGACCCTTTCAGCTCGGCACCCCCTCCGCCGCTGCAGCTGCTCTCCTGCTGCGCGGCGTTGGCCTGAATGAGCAGCTGTTTTGGCGGAAATTTAAAAAAAAAATAAAAACCAAACCCAAAAAAACCCAGCAAAACAACAAACAAACCAAACCCCCAAAACTTGATATTTACAGATGTGGTTAAAGCAAGGCCATGGGTCTCGGCAGCGCTTGCTGTGCAGAGTAGCTCGGTGTGTGAGAGCAAAGCCCCAGCGATGTGCGCCTTGTGAGTGAGATTCCTGCGCAGGGAGAGCCGCGGTGCCCGTCCTTCAGCCGGCTGCGCGCTTCACCTCCCGCTAGTTCTGTGCCCCAGCAACTCGGGCAGCAGCCGGGCAGCCGTGCAGGGCGGCTCTTCTGCGCCTATTGGGAGGGAAAGTTCGGGTTTGCGGCTCCTCTCCTCGCCGGAGGATATTGTTGGGACGCAGTAGCAGTGAGCTGCGCGGCTGGAGCAGAGATTACTTCTGGATGAGTGAGGCTGGCGGTGTGGGGGTCTGCGGGATCCCTTCTGCTGCCTGCCAGGGAGTGAGCCATGGTTAGCTAGTACAGAAGACTCGGCAGTGTGTGTGCGTGTCGCAGGCGTTGATGCAAGGAGGTAACAGGGATGCTCTTTATGCGTTTTTGGTGTTTTTTAGTGGCACATTGTTTTTTGTATGTAGAGTGACAGTTTGGTCGTTTGCATCTGTGGCAGAATTTTACTGCTTTGGATAGTGTTGATATTTTGCCTTTGCCCGAGACGTGCTTTTAATAACATTTAAGCATTCTACGTGTAACAAAATATGAAGGGCTAAATTACTGGCAATAAACGCGGTCTAACTTTATGCTTTGAAGAGAGAGGGGAACAATAGCATGGATTCTGAAAACAAAGTAGTTAATGGAGCAACACAAAATATTATTGTCCAAGGACTGTGCTGGATCCAAAGGATGCCCACCAGGACAGTACAGCAAAGAAAGGAAATTGTCTGAGACTGCTCTTCATCTCTTTCTCTTGGAAGAGTTCTCACGGGGAAGTTTAGCAAGCATAGGTAAATTATATATGATGCTATGGCTGACTGAAGGAGCTGGATACCTAGTGCAAAAGCTGTGCATGTGGGAGAAGCTGATACAGGGTAAAGTGGTGTCAGTGTAAATTTAGAGCAGTTGTGTCATTGTGGTAGAAGTTGCTATGTGGACATCACTTGTTTGCAGTTCTGGTTATGTCATTTGGGAAGAATTGGAAGCAAAACTGACTAAAAAAACATTGCTCTTAAAATAAGAGCATCAGGAGTTAGCGTGTGCTTTTTTTTTTTTTAACCAAGAAAGTTAGTTTTGATTTAAAATATTAATTAAATCATTCCTTTATGAACCAAGCTCTGGGTAGGAGCTTGATGTGTCAGCATCTGTCTGTGTCTGTTTTAATGATCAGAGAAGGTTGATCCTCAGCTTTTTATGTGGGTCAGCTTCCAGCAAAATATGCTTTGCTAGATGAAGGGTTGCAGGGTTTGTCCTTGTATAGTAGTGTCACAGTGTTAGTAAATGAGTGCCTCAACCTGGGTTGTCATTATGTGTGACTAAGTGTGCTTGTGAAGAATGCAAAGTGGCTCCACCGCAGGTGGTTGCACTTTGGGGTACTTTGCATCTCTTTGGCACCTTCTTTCAGAGGTCTTGCGGTCCTCTTGTGTTTTACAGCTAGTTCACCCTAATAGCAGTATGGTAAAGTGTCTCTGTTACACGTGAAAATTGGGTTCTCTCAAGGTAGAAAGAGTGGCACCACCAAGGACTGCTTTTTCATTTTCTACTGAGGTAATTTTGTCAATGTCAGTTGTAAAAGGAATTTATTGATAGAGCTTGTTTTGGGGGTAGTGGGTCTCTGTGGTGGGCGAGGTGTAGAAGGCTCAATGTTCTCACATATCCGCATTTCTGTGGAAATGAACGAATTATTGCAGCAAATTCCTAACTGTGAGTGTCTGTAGGTGTGCACAGTAGGAGTTTGAGCCAGGTGTGCCTGAAAGGGATCATCCATTTTCACACTTCTGTCATTATGGATATGGTGGGTAGGTAGCATAAACTAAGTTCTTGTTGACTTCTGTGGATTTACACATGTATGATCAGAGTTACAAGCAGGTTCAACCAGATCTGTGGTAATACTGGTGTTTCACACAAGAAATACAGGTATTTTCAAGACAAAGATTAGTTTTCCATTACTTTGCACCCCAGGGTGGGGTTCTCCTAGTAGGTGATGCAAACAATGAAAAAGCTGCCACTCGTCAGTGGGATACAATACAAAGTCCAGCCATTGTCATCCAGCTGTTATGAGCAGTTACAGAGTGCTTTTTGTAGTGGTGGAAGTTTTTCTAACCCTTCTCAGCTAGGAGTTACTTTATTCATGAGGCTTTAATATCTTGCCTGGTTTAATAACCTGTTGTTTCAGTAATATTTTGTAGTATTGAACTCTGTAAATTATCTGCATTAAATCTGTTGTCTTTCAATATCATTGACTCTCTCTTTTTTATCTATTAGGGGGAGATAGTAGCTATTGAAATTCCCTAAAACAGCTTAGCTGATCTTAATTATAATAATGGAGTCTTCTGCAATGAGTATTGCAAGTGCAAACTATTGTTAAAGCTCAGGCAAGATACTGGGGGAAAAATGATATCCAATATTTTCTTATTTGTAGGTTGCATTCTAGTTAAATATTCAATATTATAGGAGATGATCTTTGACTCCCAAGACACTGGTGAAATGTCAGTTAAATCATATTTCCCTCCCTCAAGCCTACGTGCAGTATTCTGTTTGATGCAGTACTGAGATATCTTTAAGACTGGAAGAGTCTTTGAACTTCTCATTTTCTGTAATCTATAGTTTAGTTTGTATTCAAGGCAGATGGATTGGTTAATGCTGAACATATAGAAAGTACAGACATAAGAAAACAAAACTAGGCCCATTGTAAAAAAGCCAAATGAAATACAGGAAAATATAGAAAATTTATAGAATAGAGATTTACCTGTAAGGAATGTGTTTTTTCTTAGTTTTAGGACCTACTCATCTGAGTGAAAGTGAAAAGAACTTAATTTATTAAATATTTATTTAGTTTGTTGAAGTATACTTTGTAGGTTTTGGATTTATTTGCTATACCAGCTGAGCATTTCTGTACTGTTCACCTCTTTGTTTTATCCTCACACAGTGAGATTATTATTGTTAGTTTTGGTTACAGCCATGTATATTTTTGTAGCACTTTATAGCAAGTCTGTAGGGCAATAGTCTCTACCATATCTCGTGTCTAATTTATAACTTTATTTTTCAGCAATTATAGCTAGTCTGCTGCTCAGATCAGAATTAAAATTATTTAAGTATAATTAAAATACATCAATATTACTGAAATGATGATATGAATATGAGGTTATTCAATTTTTCTTTTCACTAGATTTTGTTGGGCGTTATTTTTAGTTTTAATACAGAGTGCAAGCTGTTGCTAATTAGCATGGCACTCTGGAGGTGGTCTCTATGTAAGCTAAATGGAGAGGATAGGATGAAGGGGGGAAAAAACCACAACCTGGAGACGGAAAAGTGCCAATCTTGGAGGCATTAAAAAGCTTTGCACATAGAGTGGGTTTTGTTCTTTTTGTTAGACAAGTGATGGCAAAACCTTTCCAGGTCATGTGTAAAACTTCAGGCGCGAGCTGAGTCCTGTGCCGATGTGTGTGTTCGTGTGGAGTGCAAGACAAGGGCCTCTCTCTGGAGGGGCACTAGTTTCTCTTTTACTTCTTACGTGGGGCTACAACTTGTCCCCTGTGTGGTAGACTCGTGTGGGGACTCGGAGGAGGGCATTGTGGGTGCTCATGCTGTTCCAGAGTTGCAGCAAGCTCACTGAAGGGGTGCCATCACCTTGCGGCAGCTCTGGCATCTTTGCCATGACTTTTCTCTCATGAAAGTGGAATATTGCAGACACTGGTGTTTGCTGCTGTTCTTAAATTGCTGAAGGTTATGTGTGTAGTGTGAGGTATGTGTGTAATATGCACAGTTCTGCTAACAGTATGCACAAATGCATGTACAGGTGTGATTGTGTGTGTAAGTAGTTCCATGTCTATTTTTCAGTGTTAATGCATACAGTGTTCTTGGGTGGAACTGCTGCATCTGCTAAGGGGACAGATTTTGAACTTGCACAGCTTAATCTTAAGGTGTGGACCTGCTGATTGTTAGAGCATTTGACAGTCGTGATTCCAGAAGTTTTAAGTCTTATCTAGGCAGATATGAAAAGCTTCTCCTTGTGGCAGCAATATGTAGCAAAGGAATAGAAGACAAGGTTTAAATAAATAATAAATAAAATCTTTATTAAACCCATTCTTGCATATGGGGAACATCTTATGAAGTTGTATAGAAGGCTGACTTCCTTGGGTCTCTGATTGAAACCTGATTCACCCCCTCTGAGGGCGTGCTTTGTGCTGCCATGCAAAGAAGTGTATTCTCAGTAGCTCAGTGAGGGTAACAGATCTTCTTTTTCATATATATCCTTCTTGTATCTGTTTTGACCTATGTATAGATTCTCTGCAAATTCTTTGGAATTAACACTGTCAAGTGAGTGGCAGGTACTGTTCATTTCATCAAAGCAATGCAATGCACCCTATCTCGAAATAATGATTAGAAACTGTTTTTCGTTAAGAGAGTGTGTTTTAACCCATGGAATTGGTACATACAGATATTTTAGCATTAGGTACTATTTGGAAATTTTAACAAAAATTGTAAAAGTAATTAATGAAAAGAATTCTGCTCTTTAAAGATTTCTATCTAGAGTTCAAAGAAAAGTCAAAGGAAGTTACACATCACGTGTCTTTTATTTTTCTGGGGTCAGCTGCAGGAAGCTGTATAGCTACATTCTAAACCACATTAAACTTTCTTCAAATGTTGATACTTCTTTGCTTTTACTTTGAAAAAATGCTGTTCCAGAGTGTTTAGGTGATCTGAGATGCCACTCAGAGCATTATGCTGTCGAATCCTTTATGCTGCTCCTTTGAGGTTGTCCTCAGGAATTTCTTTGGTATCAGAAAGTGAAGTATCAGTGGTCCTGTCTGTGTCAGGGGACCTGTAAAGCAATGCTGTATGATCAAGGTGAAGTATGTGGAAGGTTTTTTTACATTTTCATAAATCTTTTAAAGAGTTTTAACTTGGAGCAGCCACCTTGTTTCAGTTGGTGTCTGGAGTACATGGCATACAGGGAGATAGTGAGGGATCTGGGTTTGCCCAGCCTGGAGGTTAGAAGATGAAGGAGAGTTGTTGTCTTCCATTTCCTAATAGGCTGTTTTGTAACAGAGAGCAATTATCTTTTCTGAGGCATACAGAGGAAGGATGAGGTGCAGTTGTCACATATAGAAATGGAGAAATTCTGAGTGGGCATAAGGGAAAAAAAAACCAAACAATCGGAGTAGTTAAACTCTGACCTGAGATCTATGAAGGTTGTGAGATTTGACCTTGGAGATTTAGAAACTTGACCAGACAAGACTCTGAACAACTTGTTCTAACTTTGAAATCAGCACTGCTTTGACTGGGAATTGGAGGACATGGCCTCTAGAGGTCCTTTTCAGCCTAAATTATTCTGATTCTGTAAGATTTCCCGCAGAGAAAGTAAGTGTTGTAAGAGTTATGCTAAATAGTCTTTTAAATTACATTCTTAGGAGGAAAGAGCTGTTTGTTTGTGGGATCAGAGGAGTCCTTTATGTAGTACTCATGGCCAAGATAATTAAGAATAAAAATGGATAAAGAGCACGTGCAAAAGAACAAGTTTAAACTGTCAGGCACAGTGCTTCAGCACTGTGCTACTGCCTTGACTAGTTGCAGTCTTGCTGCTGTGTGTTGAGAATAGCTCTGAGAAATAAATGTGACACACGTCAAGTGGTAGTCTTTGCTGGACTTGACTGTGGGTACTGCTGCTGAGTTCTTGACAAGTCTAGGAAGGTATATAACATACTAAATTTGAAATGACTCTTATAGTTTGATAAAAATAAGTGTTTGTATATTTTTTTGTTGTTTTTTTTTTTTTTTTTTTTTCTGACAGAGTGGCTACTGAACCTCTCTAAGATTGACTGTTGACATGTCCTTTATTCCTGATGTGATGAGAATACTCTCCATTGATGGAATTGCTCACTGTTGTTGGGGCATCATGTTTGTCCATTTGTTTTTTGAGTCATTTCTCAGAACTAGCTTGGTGCAAAATACCAGCATTACTTTTCTCGGGCATCTGTGTGAGGTCTTAGTGATGTCGCCAGAAATTCCCATGGATTTGGCCTTCAGACAATAATTTGTCCTTGAGTTAATGATGACCAAATAATGTATGTTACATGAATTGTAATCCTGCCAGCGTTACTCATTCCAAAGGTATCTCACTGAAATAACATGAACTTTATATACTGATGGCTGTAGGTTCGAAGTGGAAAATTCTGTAGTGGAGGACAAGTTGTATTTGTTATCCTGTACCCATGTGTGAGACACACATCTGTCTGTGTGTGTGTGCAGACATGAGACATTCCTCCCTACTTCTCCACAAATAAGCAACAGTAACTCCCCTGCTCTTCCCCCAAAAAGATATGTTTGGGGTTTTTTTTCACAATTGACATTAAATGTGTTTTACCAGCACTTGAGTTAGCTGTGGTAGCAGTGGTTCAGGCTTTAAAGTTAAGACTCTTGTTCAGCTTTTCAGAAAGGCTGTCAGAGACAGTGTACGTCTAATCAGCAGCAGTGTAAGTAGATGTTATCAATCTAGGCTGCTGTGTTTTCTCTGGAGGCCAGATTGAGTGTGGCCTTTCTGCAGAGGTGCAAGGGGCTTGTATAAAAGCTTGAATGATTGCAGTCAGTGCTCTCCGTAGGAAGCCCAGACTTCAGTGGCTTTTCTCTCCAGGGGCTGCCCACCTGTGCAGGCCACAGGATGGCAATTGAGGAGACACGTTAAGGAAAGCAAGCTGTTGCTCAAAGGAGTCAGTCAGGAGATAAACTGTCTTGTGCTATCTTGTACTCCCTACAGGCAAGGGGAAATGCAGCCCTTTGCTGTGTTCCTTACCTTCCTTGAGTCCTGCTTTTGTCTTTAATATTCTTAACTGTATGTTTTTTATTATTTTTTACCATTGAGAGTCAGGCTTTTCAGTTCTAAGTCAGACTTCCAAAAGGACCTGAGAATTACTTATTTAGGAGATATTAGCACATCTGAATCCCTTTTGCCAGCTCTGTGTATTTAAATCATACTCAGAATGTGTTTTCCTGCATTGTACCCATGTACATTAAAGGAAAATATGATTTCTTTAATTTTCAAATGAATGATGAAATGCATGCCTTGTTGAGGAAACATAAGAAAAAGGCCAAATATCACTAGATACAGACGAGAAATCTGGTAGCAGCTCTGTTGATTCTAACAAGATCGTGATATGAAAACAAAATATATACAAATCAGGCTTGTTTTTTTTTGGTTGGGTTTTATGGTTAATTTTAACCATATCTTTGTATCTTTGATTTAGAGTATTTCCTTATTTGGGAAGCCAGTAGAGGAATGTTTTCAGAACATTGTAAGTACCAAGACCCAGACAGGCAGAACACTTTTTTAGTTCAATATTCATTGTTTTGTAGTGCTGCTGATACAGAGAGAAAAAATTGTCTTTTGTGGCTGCAGTTTTTTCACTCGGGTAGTGTTTGAGACCAGGAAATTCTCTGCTGAAGATGAAGAAGGACAATATGGGGCAATTCCTTTTTTATTTTTCTTCCTTTCCCCTTCTTGGCTACTGTCTTTTCCTGCTTTTCTTGTTGGGCAGGAATGGTGTAACAGAAACAGTGACCAACTTTTGAACAGTTGGTTCAAAAGGATTGGTAGAGGTCATGTACTGAAATCACAATTACTTTTTTAAAAAAGAGTGTAGAATTTTCTTGTGTTGATGGTTCACCTGTGAAGGTGTTCCAGCTTTTTCCAAAGTTAAGCCAAGTAAACTGGGGGGAGTTAATTAAAAATGCTTGGTGTTAATGTAAACATGGTTGACTGGCCCTGGAATTCACTTGGGTGCTCACAGGGAATTTTGGCAGGGACAACTGTTTCTTCCTTGAGATGGAATTGAGGTCAGTGTTGCCAGTGATAGGGGTGGGAAAAGGAAGAAAGGAAGCATGTAACAAACCTGAGACACCACATTCAGAGACTTTAGTGAAGCAACGCTTTGGTTTTGATTTCTCACTTGTGGATATTGGAGATACCGTTAAGATCTCCTCTGATTTTGCCCTGAGTATCATTGTTCTGGTGATGACTATGTTTGCCTCATTCCTTCAGAACTTCATTTTGTAATTGCTCTTTCCTTGTATTCTTCCAGGATATCAAACTGACTTAGGTCCACGAAGACTATGCTGGTGTCAAGCTCCCTCTGACTTGCCTCCAGCTCTCAGGAGCAAAGGTACAGTTAATAGGGGTAAGTTAAAATCCACTCACAGAACCCCCTGAAGGAAATGAAGACTTTAATTAGTGCCCTTTTCTTTGCATGGCACTCTCTGGTACATTTCTTCCTTCTGAGTTGCTTGGTCTATGACAGCAGGCTATCAGTGACAGAGAAAGGGAAATCCAGAAAGTGGAGTCACTTTGAAAGTGTAGTGAAAAGTTAATGAATAGAGCACTTACAGGGCAAATACCGATGCAGGCTGTGTGTGTCAGGAAAGCACTTGGAAGGTGAAAAGTGACCCCCAGTTGGTTTGTTCTCCTTTTAACTGATCTCTTTGAAAATCTACTTGGAATCACAGTTAAACTACCGTGATAAAATATGTTTTTGGTAGATAAAGTTGAAACAATACACATCTAGCAATTCGTAGTGTTGCAGGAAATAGTAAGCTCATGTAGTAACAAACACAAATTCCCATTTCTTGTTTCATCCTAAGGGCAAAGTACCCTTGGTGCAAAGCCCAGAGGACCTATATAGTCATTAACAGATGGAGGGGGACATTAATCTTCTACCCACAAATCTGCCCCAGCACATAAAGCAGGGAGCGTCTGTTGTGAGGAGTGCTAGGGGTTGTATTGAACGTGATAGTACAGTTTGTAATCACAGTGCCAGCCACTCTTTCTATACATTGCTGGGTTTTCTTAGTACTCTGTGTCTCTGGATTTCACTTTTTCTATCTATGCACAAGAGAGAGTGACAGTGTTTCTGCTTTTTGAGGTGCTGGCAGAATTTCCTTCCAACATTCTTAAAACCTCTCTTTTGCTGTAATCTCTAGAGTATGTTAGGATATACTTCAAGTACTTTTTTGTGCGTAGGGAGAAATGCATCCTTTTTCTGTGTCATTCAGTCTTTCTCATTTGGCAGTCAGCTAGGAGACAGGCATGGTTAATGAGGTATCTCAGCATCGTGTTTTTATGGGAGCATAGTAAAGGTTAGGAGTATGTCCAGTCCCAAATTGCCTAGTGAGCATTCTGTATTTGGAAACAAATGCCAGCTGGCAGTGGTTAAGGAGTGCATGCTTATTCTGCTCATGATAGCCAAAACATGCTCCCTGCTGTGTGCTTTTGGCAGCTTTGCACTGGCAATATGTCTCAAATGCCAGTTGCATGTCCTCCTTTCCTCCTCCTAAGTGTGTCCCATAAGGCATGATTTAGCCTAAATAAAAATGTGCCTCTGTTAGATTCGACAATGTATGGAAAGAAAGAGACCACTTATTTGAGAAAATCAAAGTCTTTCTGAAACACCTGTAATACATTATTTCTACAGTGGAAATAAAAAGATGATTAATGTGTTTTCCTATACTTGGTGGCAAATTTGCCTTAAATTTCTGAAGATCTGATGATTTTTGTGACACCAGTTCTTAGGCACACTACACTGAAAATTTTGTGTAATTTATTCTCAATGAGAGTGCTGGTTGGAATTTCATACCTAAAGTGACTGCATATGAAGTTTATTTGGAGTTCTAACTCTGCGTATCTGGTCATTGTATTCATTATATTGGTGGTCAAATTAACTGCATTAATTTGTGGTCTGATCATAAGCATCTCATCTTTCTTTTCATTTGTTGAATTGTTTTTAGTCAATGGACATCTGAAGTGGTATATTTTATTGAAAAGATACCTTACATGTAGGCAGAGTCACTTTTACAATCAAATGTTGCTTATCATAGGGTAGTTCGGGTTGGAAGGGACCTTTAAAGGTCCTCTACTCCATGAGCTTATTTGAATTATTTGAAGCAGTTCTTGAATTGTGGTACACTGGATACAAGTTCTTAAGAATCTGAAGGTAAATAAATTCAGCCTACATTTCTTTGTCATTTTTTTCTTCAGTGACAGTATAACAAAATGTAAAAAAAAGGCAGTTTAACAAAAAGAGGCAAAACACAGAAGATTTTCAATGCAATACTCAACCAACTGTATTTAGAGTTAAGTCAGCTGTGTTTAGGGTAGGGTAAGCAAGCTGTGCTTAGAATTTGACTTTAGAAATACCTATGTATTTAAGCTTTGTATTGCTTTTTCTTCAAGAGGATCTCTCTCACCTCCTTTGTTTGTAGCAGATTTCAATATTTGGGAAGATGATAATTCTTGAACAATGAAAATTACCTTTTCTAAATCAATGAAATTGTGCTGAAATCTCTTAAGATATGAGAATTTAAAAATCAGGTTATCTTTTCCAACTTGTGTCCTTTTGGAAAAAGGGGTCACCTTGACAAAATTGTGAGCTTCGCAGAGCTGGGGTCACACAACCACTGAGGAGAGAAGGAACTACTGCTACTGCCTTTGCAAAGTGCTAGGTTTTAGTTACTATGCTTCCATTTTATCTGTTGAAGTCTGATTTAATGCTCCTGTTGCCCACATTGTGGTCCCAGCTAGAACAATCTGCATCTCCCAGGCAAGAGTGAAAAAGAGGGCCTTACTGTGACCCTTTCCTCAAACCCATAGCTTACCTCAGCTGCCTGATACCACTGTAATTTAACTTTCTCCCTCTCTCTGGCAAGAATAACTCAATTCAGTCTTTTTCAACAGCTGATCTAAAATAGTGCAGTTTCCTTGTGAGTACTTTGTTCCATCCATCATCCAGCTATATCTTGGATGTCCAAGGGCATGGGCATCTTTGACTAGGTATTTGAATGCCTTTGCTGTTGTCTGTGCTATAGTGGAGTTGAGAGTCAAATCTTGCTGTGATCTGTGTTGATGAAGCACCTCTGCACATTGGTTAACTGTATTCATGCTCCAAAAAAACCCTTGGGTATGACGTGCAAAAAAGGTATTTTAGAAAGTAGGTTGCAAAATCAAACCCTCAGAAGTTGTGAAATGTCAGATTTATGGTATTTTCTTCTGTGCCTGTAATTGGTGCAGGAATATAGATCTTGCAGCTTTAATTTCACCACATCCTAATTGGATAACTCTTAGGTTAAAAAAATGTGTGGCATGGTTGTGGTACTTTGTAAATAGCACAGTACCATTTATGTAGGAGGAAAAACAGTATTCACAGAAGAATGATTATAGAATTTGGTGCTAAGTTATTATGTACGTGTAGAAGATAAACTGAATTGGTTCAACAGAATTTAAATTTCATGTCAGCTAAATATATTTTCATTATATAAACTTAATGTGTAACATAACTGCTTTCACTGAAGTTTCTCCATTTATGCTGGTGTTGAATTCTGCCTCTAGTCAAAAAGAACTTTTAGAAAAAGTTCTGCCAACACAGTTTTTGTCTTGGAACAGCTTTGAGGCTTGCCAGCAGTGTTATGTCTTTTGAGTTTCAGGAGCAGTTCTAGTTACATGCCAAAATATGGTCTTATTTTTAAACTGAAAAATAAATGAAACCTATGTAGAAATGGAAACTTTGTTGAATGCCAAATTCTGACCACGCTACTCCCATTGGAACCACTAGGACCAATTTTTGCAGTCTGCACAGTCTTTACAGCATTAAGAGTTATTTCACAATGTGGGAAGTACTGGAAGAAATGAGTGTAAGAAAAGCAGGAAATCTGCCAAGGTCCATGTCTTTTTAAAAAAAGTTGTTATAACCTTCTTGCTGAGATATGTTTTATGCAGATATCAAATTTAACCAGCTTTCAGTTATGGCCAGCCAACCTCCATTTCAAAAGTGTTATTCTGTAGAGAAGAGGCAGATTGAAAATTTTCGGTACCTAAATATTTTAAAAATACTCATAATTTCATGGTTTTGGCCTGTTTTCCTAATATAGTTACACTTAAGAGAGCTTGGAGGCTCTATCTATCAGGCTTCTTTCCTTCCCATTTTTCTTAATTTTTAAAGTGTTTGTCAAATGCCCAAAGCAGGTTTTCAAGGTTAGTTCCAGTAAGACAGGGGTTAAAACAGATGGAGGGGGTTGGTAAGGGGAAATACAGTATTCAAGATGTGATTGGTTTGCTCTAAGACTATCTTCCTCAGATACTAACCCTGGTAAAAAAGGCCCAGGTGTTTTGCCTCCAGCAGTGTGAAAGCACTCAAATCCATGGAGGGCTTTGCGAAGAGGCTCTAGTGATTTTGGACAGTTGTTAACTTTCAGCTTGTGTGAAAAGGATAGAACAGGTCTGTTATCTCACCATTCCACAATAAAAGGGAAGCAAAAAATTGTGTTATTAATCCAGAAGATTTCCCAAGTGTGTTGCATCTGGAGTCTGAACTTGGTTCTTGTGCTGCAGTCTTCAGAGCAGTTTCAGAGGTAGGTATAATCAAGCTGACCTCTGCAAGTATGATCAGTGCTAAAGGAGAAAGCGGTTGCCATTCTGGCATTTTGAAAGCATATTCAGCCAGGTAGTAAAGATTAGCAAAAAGTCTACTAAGACTTGAAATGTTCACTAGTTTTGGCAGCTGAGCAGTCGTTCTGGCTGTGTCACCAGGCAGCTGTGGTCCTTCTGTCCATGGCTGAAGGATAGCATATTGCCTAGCACGGCTCTGTGCTCTTGATGGTAATGTGTTTGCAGACCAGTGCAGCTGAGCAGTGTGCTGGCACTCAGGGCTCTTATTGCCACCTCTCAAGGATGAGTTGTGTAGAGCATTATTAGCAGTGTACCTGCTTGGGAATTGCATACTGTTTCGGGGTGGAGTTAGTCGTTCATGGGATTACAATAGAGGCTGGTGTGATCCTCTGCCCTTCCAAACCTGCTCTTCTTTGGTACTGAACTTTGGATCCTGCAGAGCAAAAGCTCTTATTTGAGGAACTGAATTCACCTTGGGTGATGCATAGTCCTTCCTTAGACTGGAAAATGATGAATTTATGTTCTGAGCAGAGATATCCCCTTTGCTCATGTCTCAAGTCTTAAACATAGCCTTTCTGCTTTGTACATTTACACTGCTTTTGCGACAGACTTGTACTACAGTTTCTACTTGCAGTAGCATAATATTTGTTACTTTTATCTCAATTCATAAGGTGGATCTTCATTTTGTACCTAAAGGGAATTAATAATAGCCTTCTGTAGGCTTTGTGGCAGGGCATGGTCAGCCTGAGGGATCTTTGACTGTAGTAATCTCATTGACAGAAGATGTAACTTGCCATAAATTGGATTTCCTCTTTCTGAACCTTGAAATGACCTATGAGTTTTAGAAATAAATGAAGATTCAGGGTGTCAAAAGGCAGGTAGAGACTAAGCTCCAATGGACTGAATTTGGTGCGTAATTCATATTCTTATCTTTAGAAAGCTTAATTTTTACTTGGTGTATATGGTGTTGGAGGAAGCAGCAAAGGAGCTACTTTCTACTACTTGGTTCTGTAATTATAAATACACTGACTTTGGTATGAGAAACATCAGACAATAAGTCTTGGTGATGGTTAAGTTAATTCACTTTTAGAAGTTCAATAATTCATCTAAGAAGTGTCAGCAGCTGGGTCTTGTTAATGGTAAGCCTTTCATTTCTTTTAAATCAATTGTGAATAATAGGATCCTTCAGAGAAAAATGATGAAGTAAGCATTGATTTCCAAATTGGGTGTCTGATATTGGAGCATTAATAAAATCTAGAGCAAGCAGGCAACTAGGACCTCATACACTCTGATCACCTAAGCAGTAATCAGAGAAAATCAATATTTTTTTTGTATGGTGCTAGATCTGTTAACATTTCATTTGTTGTCATTCATCATTGTGTCTATAATTTCATTTTTATAATTGCTTGAATTTTGAGGGGCTTAATAGTATGCTTTGAATCAAACATTTACTGTCAAGCTATTGTGAAACAGATGTGGCACTGCCATATTGCCTGTTCTTTGCTGGCTGTCTGTCTTACTATTTTTGGACTTTTAATAGTGATGGTCAACATCTTATGTATTTCAAATGAAGTTAAATTTTCTTAGAGGAGTTCTGTGTAGACTTTCTGGAGTCCTCTGTTATTCTCTCTCTCTAAGCTACGAGGGGCTGTGTTGCTTCTCTATAGTCACGCTCAATCTCACAGAGGTGTTGGGAACATCTCCAGTAAGGTGGTAAAACTCTGTCAAAGAAGAACATTTGTAGACAACATCTTCAGAGCACTCAGACTCCTGGCATGGTTTCCTCTGCAACATCTTCCTTGGGCTGTTAGACCTTCTGGCTCTGCATGGGTTGTTCCAGCCTATCTTGTGTTGTTGAAGAGGTCTGTGGCTGTCTGGATGTGTCAGAGGAGGAGGCCAATACTGATGTGGCCAGATTCTGGCCTTTGATGGCTTTAATACAGAGAACCAAATTTTGGTGACAGGAGCATCATTGAGTGATCTGAGAGGGAGTAGTTGGTGGTAGTACATCCCACCAAGCTTGTTGATGGGATACCTGCATACCTTGTACTTGTAGCCTCAGAGTCTGTTGGGTTTTGTAATGCAGTGTGGAGGTTACAGACTTGTGAGTGTGGAGTTTGTTTGTTGGTTTTAATTACATTTGAAGGCTGGGTTCAGTGGATGTTTAGAGCTGCTAAGTGCTGGCTTTTTCTATCCAGTATTGTGCTTACCAGTGATCCCATTTTCTTTAAAGATGTATTGAGTTGGTATGGAAACCCACATAAAATCAAATTCGCTTGCTGTTGAAGTCAATGGGAGTTGAGGCTAAAACTGGACCAGGATTTGGCCCATAAAGCATAGCAAGAAAATTTAACAGTTATAATAAAACTCTTAAGGCAAATAAAATGTTCTAGCAGGTGTTCATAAATGTGCTTTATGCTCATAGACTCTGTTAAATGTTAATACTAAGGTCCTGCAGAAGCTGCACGTAAGGACTGAGTGAAGGAAGCAAATGTCTGTTAAATGTGCTGTGCAATATTGTAGCAAAGGTGGGTGGCAGTGCAATGCCATGCTACCTATTAGACTGAAATATGAAAGCTATTAGAGTTTCTGCTGAATTTTCATTTTGTGAGGGAGTAGTTTTCAAGAGAGAACATACCGTATAAAAAAAGCCATGTGTTGTGCAAAACTAGAAGCATCTTTGTCAGTGTATGCAGTTTTCTTGGATATATGCAGAGCTTATTAAGGACAACTGCTAACATATTGTATTAGCAATAAATTTAAAATAAGACAATACTTGTGAGAAAAATAATGGCTGAGAAGCAGTTTTATTTTTTTTGGTATTTCATTTTCATTGAAATATATTTTTTTCAGCCTTAGATGAACCCACAGGCAGAAGTCCTAACATGACCTAAAACATGTTTTGAGAATAATGTGTCTTGGCAGGATTTTATATTTAGATCTCTGTCTTAGGTTAACTCTTAATATTTTTTTTTTTTTTGTTTATTCCATCACTTCACCATCAAAGCACAATGAGGTCCATTTTAGACTTCCAGGAGCTTTCTGGCCTTTCTCCTTTCTGCCTTCTAAGGGAAGCATCTGTTGACTTTTTCAGCAGATTTTGCATCGTGCCTTGAGAGCTGGTGGCTTGTACTGGCTTGGTTTCTTCTAGTAGTTAATTTCATTAGGATTCAGGTCAAATCCACAGGACACAAAAAAAAAAATCTGAACGTATTGGAGTCAATTTCTAAAATGACATCATGAATGTGGCAATCATTGTTAGAATGTGTTTTGTTGGTCTTTGAGTAATTGACTTAGTTATCGTCTCATCAATGCTCATTGTGTTGCAGGATAAAAGCAACCACATATTACAAAGATACTCTCACCATTAACAACAAGATGGCTGAGTGAGGGGAGGTCTTCCCCATGACATTTAGATATAGCAAGTTGCAGCAGTTCTTGCAGTGCTCATCACTGTTGGAATGTCCATGTAATGTCAGGCTCTTCCAGTGTTGCCTTCATCTTGTCCTTATGTTTGTTCCTGGCAGTAGCAGTGCTAACGTTTTTTTGGTGTGTTGGCAGTTTTTGGGGAGTTTTTTGGTGATTTTTTTTCTTTTTTTTTTCTTTATTTTGACACTGATCTCTTCTCTGTGATGACCAGTGACCGGACCTGTGGGAATGTCCTGAAGTTGTGTCAGGGGAGGTTTAGGTTGGATATTAGAAAAAGGTTCTTCACGCTGAGCAGGCTCCCCAGGTCACAGCATCAGCTGGACAGAGTTTGAGAAGGGTTTGGACAATACTCAATACTCTCAGGCACCTGGTGAGATTTTGGGGTGTCCTGTGCTGGTCCAGGAGTTGGACTCAATGATCCTTGTGGGTCCTTTCCAACTCAGAATATTCTGTAGTGCTTTGAAAAACTTGCTTTGCTCTACCTTATTGTAAAAAGGATTGAAGCATGCACTTAGATGAGGGAATTCTCATCACTTGCTTTCTTAAAAAAATCCCAGGGACCATTTGGTTTTCTCCCCTGTAATAATGCTGCACTAGTGTGCTTAGGGATTTTAAAAGCAAGGCTGATGGTCATCATCAGCCAGCAGATTGGGAGCTCCTACATATGGTAGAGTATCTTTTGATCCTTGTAGGACAAGGAGGCCTAGTAGAGAAGCAGGGTGAGGAAAGACTGGAAACTGTTTTTAATCAAGTGAAAAATATGTCCGTACTTCTCTTGTAAGTAGTGTCACTTCTAGAATAGCGATATTCATGCAGAACTTTTAATCCCTGCAGTACATTACAAATGCATTGTCTGAGAATTAAATGTTAATTGAGGCCATTATTTGATGAGTGGACTATTTATATAGTAAAGTTATTTGGAGTAATGGGCCATGAATGCATTTTGTTTATTAACTTTCCCAGTGCTCATTCTTCAATATCTTTTCTTATTACATAGCAGGCATTTTAAAATGGAAGGCTCTCCAATGACAAAGATCTGCAGCACAAACAGTGTGTTACTTATAAATAGTGTGTTTTGTTGATTTCAAGAACAAAACAGCATATGGTTGAAGCCTTTGGAAGGTTGAGCTTTCAGGTAAATTTCTAACCATGGATAAAATAAAAATGGAGAAGAAAAAGGGGATTTTTTTTTTGTCTTTTAAGACTCTCATGATTCAAGTATTTTAATGGTCTCCATTTTGAAGATGAGAAACTAGGGAAAGGAAAATGATTTACTTTGTCTGGGATTATGAAGGAAGTCTGCCAGACAAGGAAATTAAATTGAGATCCCCTAAATGTCAGGCCAGCTCCATAAATGCTAAAATATCCTTCCTTTCTTGTCTAAAATGTCTGTCAGAAATGTACAGTAAAATTTAGGTTTTGTAGGATTTCCATAGGACAACTGTTTTGTGGCCTCCAGGGTGTGAATATCCACAAAAAAAAAATTGCTCTTTGAAGCTGAGAGTATTTTATCTATTATTAAATCTGAAAAAAAGATAGTACAAAGCCAACATACTTTTAATAATATTTTGGATTTCCTTCTGTAATTGTTTAATGGAGTGAATATGAATATTTTAGCTATAAAGTTGGACAGCTGCAGCAGGATGTGATTTAACCAGGACACTGACTCTTCTTTCAATACATTCTGGCAAACTTTACAATATGCAATGTTCTAAAAGTCCACTTATGTATCCTATAGCTTTCGTATACTTCCTTCATTTACAGCTATTTTGTCCTTTTTTTTTTTTTTCCTTTAAAGGCCAAGTTGAAATTGCTCCTCAGTTCTTGGCTATGATAAAATTCAGTGCAAGGCAAAAAACCTTCAAGAAGTTTCCCTCTCATGAAAGATGCTGGAACTTGTGCATGAGCAGTGTGTAGCTGTACTACCCCTTTGTTCATCACATCTTGTCATGGTGTCCAACCACCAGTGGTGCTAAACCACCACTTTTGCAGCTCAGTCTTTTGCTCGTTGGATCCAAACTCTGGTTTAGATACTTTTTGTCCAAGTAAGGAAAACATGGAATCATAGAATGGTTTGGATTAGAAGGGACCTGAAAGATCATTTGGTCCCAACTCTCCTGCCATGGGCAGGGATGCCTTCTGCTAGATCACACTGCTCGAAGCCCCATCCAACCTGGTCTTGAACACTGCCAATGATGGGGCATCCACAGCATCTCTGGGCAACCTGTTCCAGTGCCTCACCACCCTCACAGTAAAGAATTTCTTCCTCTAATCTAAATCTGCCTTCTTTCAGTTTAAAGTCATCACCCTTTGTCCTGTCACCACATGTCCCTGTAAAAAGTCCCTCTCAATCTCTCCTGTAGGTCACTGGAAAGTGCTTTAAGGTCTCTGTGGAGCCTCATCTTCTCCAGGCTGAACAACCTCAATTGTCTCAGTCTGTCATTACAGGAGAGGTGCTCCAGCCCTCTTATCCTCCTCCTTCTGTTGGGGGCCCTGGAGCTGCCCACAGTACTCCAGGAGGGGTCAGAGTAGAAGGGGAGAATCAGTTGTCTGCCAATCTGTGCTAACTCTCATTTTCTAGTAGAAACTGTTTGGATTTTTTTTCTGGTCTGCTATGTGCTTCTGAACCTTTGTAACTGTTTATCATTTTTTGATGCATTGCAGTACCTTTAGGCTCTGAACTTTCAAGTATTGTCAAATAAACACAGCAGAAAGAGCTGGCTGTTCATAAGTGGGGAAGTATTGTATTTGCATAACAACCGTATGCTAATAATACAGAGCAAAAATGGCAGTTTAATGAGTTTTCAATGCCATTGGGTTGACCTGATGATCTACAATGCTCTGCAGCAGAGACATGATGTTGGGTGTGTTGCTTTGTGCCATGCTGGAGGCAGCAGCTGGGAGAGCCAGCATCCCAGCCAGCTCCTGGGAATGTCAGATGCGGTGTGTGCCAGTGGGGCTCTGCCAAGTGTTACATTCTGTCTCAGTAGCTGTGACAGGTTTGTGAATTCCAATCAATGACAAAATTGAGTACTGTCTCTCTTCTTATAAGGTGCTGCTTTCTGCCCCTTGGTAATCATGTGGTGTCCAGAGTTGTGTATCTGGGAAGGCTTGCAGGGCTTTTACAGGCTACTAGCTTCAGTATGGAGACAGGTGGCTATAGCAAGCCAAGAGCTGTGATAAATGATAACTTGAAAAAACCACATATGTGAGGTCTTGAATGAAGTCAAGATTGAAGTAATTTGTTTGTGATGATTTGAACAAAAAGGCAGCTCTTACCATTTTAAAAGAATACCTTATAAACTCATCTTCTAAAGATAAAAGCTATCAAGCATAAAACCATGATGTTACACCAGATACCAATTACTGTGGTTTCTTAATGTGCTTGTGTTTTTTTTTTTTTTGTTTCACATTTATTAAATATTTAGAAGTTCAACTGTAGATATTCTTAATCAAAATCAGAATTTTCTCACAAAATGGGTGATTACATCATTTGTACATTTATATTGTAAGACGTTTTAACGATATAAGCACTTTTTCATTTAGACAGCAACCATAATAAATTGAAATAAAATTCAGCCTTGATTGATGTTCTATATGTCATGTACAGGGCAAGTCCCATCTATAAAATGTGGTTTGCCAAGGCAGCAATATTAGTAGCATTTGAATGTTTTTCTTATTAAGGAGAAAAATGGTCAGCAACATCAATACCGTCTGCTCCAAAGACCATGGTAAATGGAAACTGCCTGCAGCACATTTGAATTCCTCACTGTATTTGGGATGAAGGTACGATGCAGACAGTGAGATTTTTTTTTTCCTTGAAAATTCGGATAGACTATTACAGTTCGTAGGATGAAAGAGAGAGGCTGATTACAACATAATGGAGTGTACCATATTCATCTCTTTGAAATATGACCTCACTCGGCCTTTTCCATTTTACAATCGATTCTCTCATTCCCTTAATGAACCTGTGCGTTCATGAGTCTTCCTTGGAAGTATGCACATGAAGTATTACAGTAGCAGAGAGTAATTGTCTGACAAGCAACTGCAAGTGAAGTGTCTCTCTTGTAGTCTTGTTCAATAACATTATGGACTGTTAATGCATCGGATCAGGTTCCATATTGTTTTGTTAAAAATTATGCAGCCATATTTTTCTTGGTTGTTCATAGCATTTCAAAGATGGTAGCTTCAGAAAACTGGTTCAGCATCATCTGGCTCTGCTTCTTTGCAGAGCAGTACATATGTGTAAGAGAAGAGCTATCAGTAAGGTACTCCTGCAAGGTCAGCTCACTGGTACCAGGCACTGAAATTGGATGAACTATATTATTGTTAAAGGAAGAGAGGAAGGGCTTATTGAGAAGAAAAATGGGTAAAGTTATGTAGAGAATTATTGGAGGCACCATCAAGATGTAATTTTTAAAAGATCAAACACCTTATATATGACTTTTCTATTTGGTGGCTTCTTTTGACTATCAGTGTGATTACAAGTAATAAGAAAATACCGTTAATTATATTATATGTTTTGTTTGTGTGTCTCTCCATGTATTTTGGATGTTCTTTTAGTATAAACATTGTTTATGTAACTAATAATGCATTGTATATAACCATGACTAACATGGAGACACTTTATAGATGGTTGAAGCATGTATGTGTGTTTGTATTATCAACTCATAGCTGCTAACTGGCAGTCGACTATTCCAAGTTGCTACAAAATATGGAGCCACCCACTGGGTGACTCTCACAAGTGCCAAACACCCTGGGTGGTACCCAGGATGAGATGGCAAGCATAGAGCCTGCTGTGATCACCACTGGGAAATCAGGAGAGCAGGGAATGTGGGACGGACTCCTGCATACCCCAGTCTCGCTCTGTGCCCAGAGAAAACTTGCAAACCCCTGAAAGCCTTTGTAATGACAATTTCATTGAAATTCTAAGCATTTGATGTATTGCCATCAGCACTGATCTGATAAAAGTGACGATGAAATAAAGATAGAGCTCAGAGGGAAGCAACAGTCCTGTCTGTTATGTCAAAAAAGATAATTCATCTTGTCAGAAAGTACCATTTCCTTTTGATTAAACCAAAGTCATTGTCCTAAGGTGTGAAAATTGCCGTGACCAACAGCCCTGTTCTGGTTGTGAACTGTTGCTCTGGACCAGAGACAAGAAATAAGTAAAGCTAATCTTAATTTTATAAAACATAAGATAGAGGAAACACTTAGGTTTTGGATCACACTAGGCTTACTAAAAGTTTGTATTGCCTATGCAGATGTGTTTTTCCCTCCCAAAGTAACAAAACCTCTCCTTTTCAAATCAGCTTTTGCTTCTGAAACTGATGTTCCTGAGCAGTACAATCCAAATTTTTTTGCAAACACTTCAGTGGTTGCTTTTTCACTTGTCTCTTTTCCTTTAAGCTGATGTATAGGACTGTGGACCTAGTTAGTTTTTAGATACTTTGAATTAATGTAGCTGACACCCTGCAGGTGAAATTGGTTTTTTCCTTTTTTTACTGGAAAACTTGGAACACTATATCCTTTTGTTGTTGTTGTTTGTTTCATTAAAGGAGCCTGCACTAAGGTGTCAGGATGTTGCATGGATGATAGGAAGTTCATCTGTAATATTAGGCTTTCTCTGAAAATTGGAAGTGGTGGGAGTGTTTTGTTTTGTAAGTGTTAAGAAAGAAAACCTTTACTAACAAGTTGCCATTTTTGTTATCTGGGAAGTTGTTGAAAATTTGATCAACATAATTAATCCAATTTATTGTCAGTTCTTTATTCTCTAGTTGGTATTGCTTGCACAGAAGTGAGTAACCTACCAAGCCAAGAGCTTGGTCTTACAGAATGTGGTTTTACCTGGAGGAGTCCCAAGAATTGTGCAGCAGAACCTGTGCTGGGACACTGATCATTGTCTGCTTCAGGACATAAACTCTGCTTCTTGTATTTTTGTAGTGTTTCGGCATCATTCATGTAGCAAACATGCCCTTCTGTTTCCAGCATCTTGATGTATGAACTGACTGAAGCCCCATTCAGAAAGCATGTGTTCAGTGGGGGAACCTAATGTCTGTGGTTGGTGACGAGATCCAAGCCTCAGCTCGTGTCAGTGGGACTGAACTTGTATTTAGTTGAGGCTTTCCATGAGTAGGAATGGGTTCATGCTGAAATGCCTTTGAGTGATAAAGAATGAAATTATCTGTTCCATAGCACACTGTGCCCTCTTTAGGGAACTTGGGGATGAGTTTTTAACCTATATTACTGCTGAAGGAAAAGGAACTGTTTGCTTGTCTCCATCTGATCAGATTCATATTACAGTAAGTCCTCAGAAAACAAACTGTAAAGAATCAATATCTCTGTCCTGAACAATTTCAAACCCGTGATACAACAGCTTCCTGGGAGAGCAGCCAGAAGGCCTGATCCACATCCACGTGAGCGATTTGTTATTTGGTGTTATTAAGAAGACTTAGGGAGACTTTTGGTTAAGGTCCATCTTTCAGAAGATTCACGTGTGCTTAGATAATTCACATTTCATATTTAGCAGATAGCAGGAAAAAGAAACCATTATTTTTCTGCAAAAATTCTGACAACCATGTTCAAGAATCAAATGCACAAAGACTTCCCTGTTCCCTCCAGAGAATTAAAAATACAGTTCTTTTGGTCTCCAAATACTTTTAAGTTGAGATTAAATTGAAAGGCTGTATTTGTTCTGTTATTTGTTTTCTGATTTTTATTAGTTGGTAAAGGTCATGCATTTTAAGTTTTTTTACTTTGCAGTCAGAGAGCTGAGAAACTTAATATTTAAGGATGTGAGTGTTAAGCTGTAGCAGTACAATAGAAACTGTAGACTGAGATTGGCAGAGAGTTGGCATTTCACTAAATGAAGTCTGAAGGACCAATCTATGGTTGCAAAGTGACAGTTCAAGTAAGAAAGGAAGCCACATATTTGTAGCCAATCTGACTTTTACATCCAGTTTTTACTGTATTGATCCACTCTAGAAATCAAATAATGTACCATTCTTTTTTTAAAATACTCAATTTAGAATTGCTTCTCTTAAGCATTTTACAATTGCACAGTCTACATTTTAAGTTACTGGATGGCTTTGCTTCCCAGTTTCAGTAGTGGCTGTGGCTTGTTACCTACACTTGTGATGCTTTAAAGCTTTTGCTGATAATAAGTACTAGAAAGGTGAACTGTATTGTCTCCTTGGTTGTATTTAGATGCTGGGCTTAAAGCTGTACTTATAGCTTAAAGCTAATTTTATTCAGAAGGCTGTAAGGTAGAAATGAACGTCTGATACTGTGCTTTTAGAAGGAAAAGATTCTTATAGGAGTATTTCTGAATCATTGATTCTGATGATTTTAGATGGAAACACAGCAGCTAAAATAACCAAGGACAAACTGTTTGTGAAAACATGGAAGAAATTCCCTCTTCAAAAAGAGACAAAGAAAAGCAGTGAGAGTGGAGTTTAAATGTAGCACTTGCTGCTGTAAAAATGTGTCTGACCCAATGGAGCAATATCGAGCTGTAGGCTGACTACAACTTAGCGTACCAAAGAACCTGCTGAAATCCTGGAAGTGCTTTCTTTATTCATCTTAGGTGCACTTGTGAGCTGACATTTAAATGGATATGGGTTTGTGTGGGATGCATGCGAGCTCTCAGAAGCATTGCTGCTTGCAGGCTTTTGAGGTTAGAAGAGTGCCTTTTGGGACAAATGGCTTTTCAACAAAAGGAGTGAACTTCATTTGTATGTAGTATTTCAAGCTGTCTTGTTGCCCCAGTTCTGGATTGCCCAAATAAGGACTGAGAAGAAAGAAATAAATCAGTTGGCGGTGGAAGCAGCATCCAGACAGGCTTAGTGAAATATTGTAAGAATTTGATGTTTCATATCAAAGCATAACCTCTCCTTTCCTTGGTTGTATTGCTGCCTATTGAAAGGGTTTGTTGGATCATAGGATGTCTGTGGCCCTTTTCTCAGTTCCGAGCAGGGTTCTCCTGGGAAGAATGGCAAGGAAAGGTACATAACAGGATAGACTATAATAGATTGTTATGAGAGTTTCTACAACTAGGTCTAATGAAATAGGTACACGTACAGCTAAAGCTAACCCAGACTATTATTTTGTATTAGAAGACATTAAAGGGTATATTTTATTTTTTTTTTCCTCCAGACTTTGAAAAATTTCTTACCCAAAACTGCTCTCCTGTAAGAAACATTTCAGAATGTGGAATGGAGAAGCATGAGACAGACTTACTGGAACTGTTCCTTCTGTAGGAATTGTGGCACAGTGCAACTCAGCAGTTTTTCTGTCTTCTAGGGAGTGTGCCAATGCTCAGAGCCACATGGACACTTGGAACTTGGACATCATAGATGGCTAATGGGCAGATGTAGGAATATGAGTAGTAGGGTGAATGCTACTAGTGCTACTTTTGTGTAGCAATTCAAAAGATGAATAAAGGGGTGGTATAATTTGTGGGTGATAGCAAATGAGTTGGAGAAAGGTTGAGGAACACTAAGGGGTATCTAGCCAATCTTAGGGAGCAGGCACTGTGGTGGCAGATGAAATTTTACAGCTAACAAATCCCAGTAAAATCTTCTGAATGCATAATTTGGCCTAATTGCATGTTGCTGAATACTAAATTAACTGCTTTTGCTGCAGTTGAAAAACTGGCAAGTTAGGCATTTGTCTGTCTCTCTAGAAAAAAAAAAACAAACAAAAAAGAGGTGAAATTAACAAAAAACTATGAAACAATGGCAGTATTTCCTAGCTAGTAGCTACTGCCTGTGTATATCGTGTTGCTTTTTGACAGGAATTATTTATTTTGTTCTGTATTACTCTTAAGAAAATACAGTAAAAATAGAGAAGGACTCTAGGATGGACAGAAGTGCTTTGTGACATTGGAAAGAATTCCTTTTGTCAAGTTACTGAAAGAAATAAAACCAGCATAGTTAAGTTGGAGGATGAGTAGTCAGTGGGGTGTGTGTGTGTATAAATAAATCATGCACTTTAACTTACAGCAAGAACAAAGAACTACATTGAAAGGCAGTAAATGGAGATAACTGATTTAAACAGGGTGGGCGTTTTTTATACAATGCATAATTAACTTTGGAAACTTGTGGCAAACTAGATATGTTGGTCCAAATGCATAAATTCAAAAAGCAAAACTGACATTTACGTGGCTAATTAGAATAGGTACAGTAACAGAAGTTAGGGTGAATATCCCACTGCAGTGTTTTAAGGCATAGTTACATGGAAGAAAAGCTCAAGTGTGGGCAAGTTACTCTGTACTTGTGCCTTATAGTATACCCTTATTTTCTGTGGTACTGTAGGCACTGTTAGGGCCAAAGGTTACATTAGATAGACCACAGCTCTCCTGAGCATGACTTTCCATTTTGATTGTTTCTCCTTCCTTCCTTCCTTCCTTCCTTCCTTCCTTCCTTCCTCTGAGTTTTCATGCAACTGCAGTGCAGAGAAAGTATGTAACTTTTCTGTGAATTCTGAAGTCTCAAGCTTCTAGTAATTCAAAAGGGAAGAAATTACAAAAAAAAAAAAAAGGGATTATTTTTTTGAAGTGCTTATTCACAGAAGAAGACTTATTTCTGAATAACGAAAGTCTCTCAAATATCTAGTGATGCATTATTTATGTAATTGAGAGTGTATTCATGGAAGTGCCCTCAAGAAAAACAGATTTTGAGTCATACCAAATAGTATGTTCAATCAAGGATTCACTACACAGTTGTCAAAAGTGTGTTCCAGGATGGAGTGTGTACTTTTATGTATTAACTGACTGCGGATTATTTTTTTCCTTCACATGAAAACTGGCAGTGATTTAGATGAACCTTAAATCCTGAATTGTGGTGTAGCTTATGTATTCTTCTGAAACAAAATAAATATGTGGAACTTATTCAAGTCCACTAGCTGTTATGAATATATATGCTTCTCCCAGGACAATGAGCACAAGCAGCTACTGCCCATTCATAAATATCTTATTTTTCCTATATCTAATGGGACTCCAAAGACATTCCTGTTCTCGTGGCCAGGGCTGCATTTGCAGAGAAACTGCATATATTGTATAGTGTATAGTTATAGTTTATGACATTTGCTTTTGTTAGTATTTCTTCTGGGTAATCAGCATTTCAGCCACAACTCACTTTATTTGGAAAATGCAATTCTAGTACAGAAGCATGTGGTTGTGGTTTTTTTTTTTTCTTTCATGAGGGAAAAGCAGTAGAGTCACAAACACATGATTATACTAAAACTGGTTTGGAAATTTGTGCAGGATGGAAGTGGAGGTGTATGGCCTCCCTGAGCATAATGTTCCCCATGATTCCTTCACAGATTTTTATCGCTATAGCGTGGTTGTAGCTTTTTTAGTGTTGGAGGATCTCACATTTATACAAGGTGAAACTATTGCTGCACAGCCAGCCCTACTTAAACACATCTACTGCTTTCATCTTGAAAATGAGTAGAAATTAGCTGATACTAAATTCCTCTGCTTATTCAGTGCAAGGACTGGGTTTTCAGCTTATGTATGAAATTGAGTTGCAAGCTTCTGTTTCCTTTGCATGTGTTCATGAGTAAATAGAGAATGTGCCTTAGTGGAGAGAGGGTTTGGCTGGACCCTGGCCCTGGGACTGATCAGCTTTAGGCAGCTTCAGGATTTTCCATCCTTCAGATACAATGTCTGCCTTTGACTTCAAACATATCAGGTGTTTTTCCTTTGAGAATGTGACCATAGGTGGAGCGCTGTGAAAACTGAAGGATGCTATTGCAAGAGGTGATGCTGTAAATCCTCCTGTGTGCATGCCTAACTCCTTTTAGCTTAAAGGGAAGCTGTGTGCTCACACTGAGGATGAAACAGAGCCCTTTGTTAATATCAAAGAGCCAATCAAGAAGGATTTTTTTGTATAGAAAGCCTCCTGCTGCTTCCCAAAACACTTCCTTTTGTAAAGCACAATGATAAATAATGTTACTTCTTCGGTCATTGTATTTCCAAGGGATACTGTTTTGTACCCGTGTGCTCAGTGAAGCCTGTGAAAGTCAGCTGTGTCTGATTAGATGGGCCAGTAGCTCTGGGAAAGATGAGGTGCCAGGCTGGTTCTTTACAGGCTCAAGCACTGGAGGCTTTAGCAGGCTAGTTCTCCAGTGTGTGCTACCCTGACCTGCCCCTCCAGTTGCCAAACTGGAAGAGTAGTGAGGGCTGGGCTTCAGAGGGATTGCAAATATAGTGGGGCATGAAGGGGTACTTGACACATCTTCCTGATAAGTGCTGCATATTCCCATCTCATCTTCAGGGTGTATGTAAGGATCATTATTACTTTTGCTTATTCTATGTTTACAGAAAGTGCTGTGGCAGATCTGTAAGATTTTGTTTTGTCTTTAAAATGTAGTGAGATTTTATTTTTTTTCTTCAAAACTGTTGAAAAAAGCTCCAGGTATTTAATGCTCTTTGAAAATGTTTCTTTTTCTGAACAGACAGAAATTAATTTAAAAAACCTGGTTTTTATTTGCATACAATTTTTTAAAGAAAGGCAAATTGCTGAGAATTTCCCCTTCAACCACTTAAATTCTTCTCAAAGATAAAATTACTGAGGGGATGGGGAGAGCACTTTTCCCCTCTTTTTTGAGGAAATTACAGTACAAGGTGCAACGATTTAAACTGTTTGGTGAAGGAATAAGGCATCTTATGCCAGAAACAGGAATTGCCTGAAAAATTGGAAAGAAATGAAACTGCAACCCTGTTCCAGGGCATTTACACAAGAAACTAATTTTAAGCTCATGCATTCCTCATTGGTTTTAACAGAACTAATCAAGGGCTTACTAAGACTGTTAAGTGCTCTACTTGTTTTGGCCATACTAAAGTGATTTTTTGTGATAGAGTACTCCCAGATTAAAAAGTCAGCCTCCTTAATGCAACTTCTCTGACTAGAGCACAATGGAAGCGTGAAGAAGGGGAGGAAAGTACCCATCTGAACACAAAGTGATAGTTGTGTGAGGTTTGTTTTTTTGGGGGTGAGCCCATGACTATTTTTGTTGCATATTATTTTACTGACATTACGTTTGGAGATGTGCTTCCACTCATTGGAAGCTCTATGATGCATAAGATGTACACAGAATTTTCTTTCTTTCTCATTATTAATAACTTACCATACTGAAAATTGAAGACCTTACAAAAAGTAATTTGATTTTGGCCTCAAAACCATTTGGTTATTTTCAGGCACATTTTCAATTTGCTTTAGTTTCTTGTCCAGATACCTGACGTCATCAAGGTAAGATCAGGTTTTGTAGGCCTTTGTAATGCAGTAAGCATGAGATACACGTCTGGAAATGAGGGTCCAAAATTAATGTCAGTTGCAAAGAATGCCCCAAATTTCCTGAGAATGTAAACATTAATGTTTGTCATTGAAAAATGTTTTTTTTTTTCTTTTGTTGATGTTGCTAATATTAAAACTGCACTTCTATTACATTGACTGGTAGCTTTGAATTATCATGATCCCACTACTTGTAATATTCCTTTGTAACTATTAATGGAAACTTACTTTTGTGTTATTTAGTGAGGGTTTTTTAAGTAAAATTTTAGGATTTTTTTGGGGTGATTTGTGTTTCACTAAATGGAAAGAACTTGTATAATGATTTATGTGATGGGAGGAGTTACCTCATGCATTTTGAAATAGGTAGTAAAGCAACTGATTAAATATTATTCATGCTGGCTGGGCCATGCCAAAATGACTTGAAAGTTGCATGTCAAATATATGAATGCTCTTTAACTGGAAAATAATGATCAATACAAGGAATTAAAAGGATGCTGAGATGGGAAGGAGCAAACAAACTCAACTGAACAGGCTCCTTTAGCTTTTAGTGCTATGTTGGAAAGCACAGGAACTTAATTTTATGTGTTTCTCTTAAATTGCTTAAGGCATCAGATTCCCTGACTACTGGTAATGCCAGCCTTCAGATTTTAGAGAAATCTGAAAAAATTGTTTCCTCTTCATGTGTTAGGGAAGGAACCAAGAGAGTAATTACCTGCATGCCCTACTTCTAAATGCAATATCTATAACACGTTGTATAATATTATGTAAACAATGTATGTTATTTTCTTGCTAGGTCTGATTATCTCATTTATGCTAAAAGTATTTTTTTCTACTCTTGATGTCTTGACAGTATAAAGGTCTTAAGGATCCCTTTCTTTTACTGCAGTGATGCAAAGCAGCCTTATTAGTACAAGTAAAGATTTGGCTTAAGGTTTTAGGTTGTAATCTCCTTTGTGTTTAAAAGTATTTGCATCCTTTTTCATGCTTTATCTCTATTAAAGAACAGTTTAACAGTGGGAAGGATGCACATCATTCATTTGCTCTGAGGCTAATACTGCTGTTTCCCTGCAAAAATGTCATTTCTGTCACTGCATATTGTGCTCTTAAATAATATTTAATTCTGTGACCTCAGTTCACCATGCCTTCCTTATTGTCCATTAACTCTCATCTTCAGGCAGAGGCAATCTTTGCTGCACAGATACTGGGGAAAATGCTTGATAGAACTGAAATAGGTAGGAAAAATATGATACCTTGTATGTTCTTTCCTCACATAATCTTAATAATGCTGATTACTGCCAAGCAACCTGAGATGTAAAAGTCAAGAACTGAAACTGGGGGAGGGAAGGGACCGAGGAGGGAAGAACAAGCCTTGCTGACAGGCACACACCAGGAAAGTGCAAGGTTGAAAATATTGTGTCAGGTTGTGTCACCTGACCATGCAGTTGCTCTCATTCAGTAATTGAGTGCAAATATGAACAATTTGGGTCTGTTTCATTTCCTGTCACAGCAAACCAGCTCCCATCTTTGGTTGTTGTAGAACACTTAGGTAACTAACAGTGGTAGTAGTTTTAGAAAAATTGAGTTATCTGAATAAGGTATCAGCTTAGTACATTTCTCCTTCCACCTTTGGAAGTTCCATCTCTTTGAAGAGATGGTTCAGACAGCATTTTCAATGAGCTGCAAGGAAAATTTAAACAAAAATAGTAACCTGAATATGGGTAAAATAATAAAGAAAGCCCCATATACTTTCTTGCTGTAAGGAGGATAACTCTTTGCATTGCATGGATCTTTTTTTTCTCATCATTAGATGGCTTATTTCTGTTTGTTTGAATTTGGTTTTTTTTCCACAGACAGTGGAAATGCCTGCTATAAAACTCACTAATGATGGCTTTACAAACTTGTCTCCAGTCTAAGTGGTTCCTCCCTCAGTGATCTCCCTTCTCACAGGCTTTTTTTGACATTACATGGAGTGCAATGGTTAAGTTTTTTCTTCTGTACCTGTTATCACTTCTAATTCCTTTTCACAACTGCCACTTTTCCAGCTTTGTGAAGCTCTTACTGTAGGCAAATGTGGCACATTTGGGGCTCACTCGAAGATTTAAAACAAATTTTATGTCAACATACTGCTGTTCACACATTTGGAGCATGTTTTAGGCTACAGTGTTCTTAGGGATGAATCCACCTAACAATAAAAGGTGCAGAATGTTTGGAGGGACAGGTTTAGGGCTGAACTGAGCAATGTCATTCACTGAAAATGGTTTTAGCTGTTTATCTCAAGTCAGCATTTGGTCCTTACTACCAGATTTCTGCATGTCTTTATGCCTTTTACCCCACACTATTAGTTGCTTTCTAACTGAGATCATTAGTGACTTGTCACAGCTCACTCTTAAGAGACATGTCAAATGCCAGCTCTGCTTGTTTAGTGTATTTGGCTTGCTTGGCAGGTTCTTAACCACAGGGTGCAGGATTTTATTCAGACAAATTACTGAGCTTTTACATTGCAGAAGTTGCCTTTAGGAAAGGGTTTTACTGAAGAGATTTGACTTTCCTAACAACTGTTTTGAGAAATGTATAGCTGGTTCCATATTAGAGTGCTTATTCTGAAAGTGAATGATGAAATTATTTTGGACCATGTTATTTATCCCTTATTGTGGGATCATTGATGCTTTCGGATTTTTTTCAGCATCCCAAATAATGCTGTACCAAAGAGCAAAGCTATTAGCTGCACATATAGGCTGTCTATTTTTGCTGCTACACACATGCCAGTTTATTCTGCTTCCTTTGATTTGTGGGATAGCCAGTTAAGCTTCCCAGGGAAGTTGGGCACTGTGCAAACTCTCCTGGTGCTCTGTTGTTGACACTGGGAGCTCCTCTGTGCATTTATAATAGTGTTCCACCAAGATCTGTACAACTGATTAATTAACAATTCATTAATGAGTTACAGGTGCAACTGTTAATCCTAAAGGGATCTCAGGGAGGTGAAATAACCTATTGCCAGGATGTGGATGCTCTGGTTCTCTCCGAGTTGGTCATTCCCAGTGGTGGGAGGGGGATGCTACTGCTCACAGTTTGAAACTGATGCAGCTTTCCTAGTTGGAAACAAGTGGAGGAGAATTAAATCTTAGTCCAGAGGTTTTTAGGGTTGTTGGGCTTTTGTCTCTGAAGGGAGAATTGGGGTGAGCTTGCATGACTGGTCCCTGCTAGCACATGGTGTGTTACTTGCTACAGATGTTACAGATGCCCAGGGGACAGCTGAAGTTCTGAAATGGATATGCATTAATACAATCTGCCATGAATTCAGCCCAGTGTGTTAGTTATAGCTGGCATTTTCACAGTGGGTTTTGGTTTTATCTACTGTATGGTTTTCCACAGTGCTGCTGAAATCCTGGTGGCTGCAGAGCTTCTCTGTGTGTCACTGTATATTCTGATTTGAACTGGCACTGACAGGTACAGAGCATAATAACCCATGTTTGATGCAATGAGCAAGCATGCCTTTTGGGCTAGATTTCTATTTCCTCCCTATCCCTATTGTAAGCAGAATTTGCATATTTAATTCTTTCACTTAGTGAAAAATATATCCCTTTAGGTTTGACAGCTTCCCAAAGAATATTTTAGATTTCCCACACTGATTGTGGGCCATATGTTAGAACTAATTATATAAATGAGACATCATAGAATTGTGACATGCTTAAATGTTCAGTGCTTTAAAGACTTATGTAAGTGCATGCTAGCTTGGGTAAGTGCTGGAAGAAGAAAAGAGAAGCTGCAGGTTTTGAGCAGATGTTAGCAGCTTGGTAGGGCGATCCATTGTCTTTATCTCTCTATAAGAGGTTGCTGACACTTTGAAGGGTTTGGCAGACTATTCTGAGCTGCCATAGTGCAGGAAGGAAAGAATTTCCTTTTTGTACCTATGGATGTGCCAGAGATTCATTATATATTAAGTCATATGAAATGTGGNTCAATTGTACCTTGAACAAGTTTATAGGAATAAAAAAAAAAAAAAAAGCCTAGTTTCTACTAATGCTGTCATATTATTTTTTATTGCTCCAAGTCTCAGTGATGCATAGAATGGTAAAGATAGTGTCACAGAAAGTATATTGTACAAAAGTTTTGTCTTCATAGTTAAAAATGAAATATGTATGCAGGTTATGCATGCCGAGCTGGTACGCCAGAATTATGTCCGTAAGCTATTTCTGTATATTTAGCTTTAATGCTGATGCATATTTAATTGCTTGGCCTGTTTTCCCCACAGCAAGATGTGGCTGTCTTCCACTGAAGTCAGCGCCTCAAGTCTGCAGCAGCCCAGTTTGATGTTTGTACTTTTGCCTGTGAAGTGCAGTGTCCGCATCTGCGAGTAGCAGGTTGATGTAATCTGGGGGAAAACCAAAAAATCTGCTCTGCTTTTGGAGGGGTGTTTCTGTGGAGGGCTTCCCTGTGGAACTGTAAATGGAGAAATTTACAGTTTTAATGGCCATGTCTGTAATTTCTATGCTGGAAACAGATATATACTCTATTTTCCCCTGTGTGCAGAGACATTCTTCAGCATGAACTAAATCGTTTTATGTTGCTTGTCTACTTAAGCACAGAAAGGTTTTTCTAACTTAATGTATTGAATTGGCTTTTAAATTGTAATACTAATTTTGGCTTTCACTTGTGAGACCTCACCTATGCTACTTTCTAATTTCTTGTCAGAACACGTTTGGAAAATGGAATCACAAGAAGCAATTAGTAATAATTGTGTTGAAAGATTACTCTGCATAGTTAAATCTCAGATGCTTTGTCTGTGAAAGATGAGTATCATTTAACTTCACGTGGAAAAGCACCCTTGGTTTGTAAGTGAAGTTTGAGTAGCTGTTTAATATTAAATCTTTTTTTGGTTTTACATTAATTCAGTGTAACAGCTCAGATGATTAGTACAAGTAAGACAGGAGGGAACAATAGGAAAAAAGCTTTGGATTCTTGTATCAGCAGAAAAGTATGTGTGAGTAGAGGAGGAATCTTCATGATCCCAGATGTTTATTAGCTTGTATTCTCTAGTCAACTAAAGGAACTTTTTAATGCTGGAGATACTGAGTAACTTTTTAAAAACTTCTTTTTCTGTTGGACTTGTGTCCTATTGTGCTGTTTGCTGTAATTTGTGTAATACTGGAAGTTCTTATGTTTTATCAAAGGATAGCAGATTCTTTTATTTTAAATAAAGAAATCCCTTCAGATTATACATTTTCTGCTCAGCTGCAGATTAGCAGTTTTATCCAGTCACAATTGTAGGGTATATTGCCAGAAGATAATTTGTTCCCTCTGTGCCTCAGTCATGCTTATTACCTTCATTTTATTATATAGTGTGAGCCTGTGAAATGATTTCTTAGCTGCACTTAAAGATAGTTTGTGTAGACAGCAAAATTACTGCTCCCGCCCTCAGGATCAATTTGTAATGTGCTTTTATATAAATATTATGTGCAACACTTCAATATTGTTCATAGTCCAGAAGATAATTGCCGTGATGAGCCTTACTTAAGCATGGTAAAAGCAGAGTCCATATGGAATTTGAAGGAAAAGGTACTTAATTAGCAGTGCTGTAATACTGCTGTCCTGTCTCCAGCAGGACTGCTAGTGCCCTCAAAACTGTTCCTTGCATGAAGGAAATATTTGGTTTAGTACAGCAACTTATTGAACATATTCTGGTGGGTTTTTTTGTGGGGGTGGATAGAACAACCATGAAATGAAGATCTAATTTTTAAAAGAAAAATTCAAAAAAACCTCACTGACTTAGAAAAATTCACAGAGGGAGGGAATAGGAGAGAAACCTAAATGGAGAAGTAAAAGAGTTATTGATGGATATGCAGGCAAACAAACAGGAAGTAGGGGGAGAAAATGAATTCATGTGGTCTTAAAGAAGATGGAAAGAAACAAAGAAAGAAAGAAGGGAGAATTATCAGAATGCAGAACAAAATGAGTTGTGAACTGGCAAATCAGGCACCTAAACATATTACTCTCTTAACAAGGCCTGGTGGTCTTCACTTTTTTCCTTCTCCTTTTCCCCTCTTCTCCTTTTACCTGCACTGAAAAAATAGTTTGCTAGAGTGAGACCACAACAGGACTGAGTGGTGCAGCTCAGAGGTGTCTTAGCACCCGGTTGACTCACTTACATACATTTACTTAAGTTACTAAGGAGATGTGCTCACATAGATTTAATTATTTCATTACTATCTTTCAACTTTATGCTAAGTTAAACCATTGCTGGAGCCTCAACAAAGCACTCTTTTTTTTTTTTTTTTTACCTGCATCAAATATCTGTGTGCGAAAATAGAGAAACCTGATGCATGATAGGCCCATAATTGGGTTGCCACACACAGTTTGCACTTCACTCTTTTTAAAAAACCTTTTCACCATTCCTGTGGAATCAATATCAGGATTTGAAATATTTTCACAAGCAAGCTTTGGCCTTTGCCACCTGAGCTAAAGCGAAATTTGTAGGGACAGAGCCGGACTCCAGAGGGATAAATACAGTGCAGCACATTGCTAAGTTGCAGCTCAAAAAAAGATACAATACAATATAATCAGTGTTCATGTGTTTATTTATCATTACTTTTGCTACAAATAAAAACACAATTTCTCAGTGCTGCATTGGAGATATGAGGTATCTCCATGGTATCATTTGTTAATTTTAGAATTGCAGTTAGTTTCTCTTTTTTAACCCACGTGACTTGCCCTCCAGTTACTCTGGATGCAGTAGTGTTGATTTCAAGGTATTCTCAGACTGTGTAATTCTGTCTCAGATCTAAGGGAGCCTTGAAGTGATCAGAAATTCTCCTTACTTAATGACTTCAGTGAAATGATAGGAGACCTGTGTTGCTCTGGCTTTAAGTCCTGCTAGTCTCACTACTAGTTGTGAATTTTATTCCTATTTAACTTGAAGACTCTCTACACCTCTTGGCAGCATGAATGAACTAGGAGCAGTAATAACCTGAATCCAAGGTGTGTGTTTGAGAGGTGCCCACATGGGTGGCTTTGGTGCCAGTGTGCCGGGCAAGGCTTGGCTGTTTTGGCACAGCCCATAGTGAGGCACCTTGCCTGACCTGTGCCCCAGGTGCTGTGGTGTACCTAGGCTCCCTCAATTATAGCTGATTTAAGTACTGCAGTTAGACATACTGTCTTATGCTGTCGATTGCCCTGATTTATGTGATTTTCTTTTTGACTAAACTTCCCTTTTTGTTAACAGGTATTTATATTTTTGTTCAGGTGGCACATGTTTTAAGTTATGCAGAATAATGATCAGTTTGATTGATTGGTTTCAGAATGGATCTATGTGTAATTCCTCCTCCTCTGTTCAGTCTGTTCAGTGTGAGTCGCTCCATGGAGTGAGAGCCTTCATTTCCTCCTGTGTCCGTGCGTGTATGTGTCGGCTTTCCCCAGCCTTACCCTCAGTGCCTGTTGTGAAGCTCACTGAGGTTGAGCCTGGTCCCTGTGGTTTAGTGCTCTCAGTGCAGCTCTACAGGGTCGCCACAAATCATGCCTTCTTCCAGGTTCTCCAGTGCTGATGATTTCTCTTTGACATCTACTGCTTAAACATAGTTAAATGTTAATACTGTAGCAATTTAATACTGTTAATACATCACACGTCCTTTAACTCCGCGGGGCTTGGGGTTGGCACTTTGAAGGCAGAGCTTGTGCCACCCATACTGACTTGGAAGGACATCTCACTCCTTTAAAAGTCTTCTTGAAGTCAGTGCAAGTCTGTGAGAACCAAGTTGGGCTGAAGAACCTGTCTTAGAGTTGGTTGGCTTAATGCTATAGGTTTGGCCTGCTGCTCTCAGCTTCCATTGTTCAGGGAGACTTGCTTTGATGAAATATGGGTTAAACTCTGTACACTTGCTTCATAATACATTATGAAGGCTTACAGCAATTTATTTTTAATAACTTCCACCCTTTGTAACTGTCCTGCCAAGAGCTTGGCTTACTGATGTCCAGTCTTCTCCAGGTTTTAAAATCTATATTTTTGTTCCCGTAATAGTGGTTTTAATTTAAGTGGAAACATCAGTCTGGTCTTAAATCTTCAAAATTAAGTATAAATGTTTTCTGTTGGTTTTCATAAACTTGAATCTTTGAGATGATGCTTGGCTTTTTGTAAGCCAGCACAAGATGTTTGTAATTCATCCAGAAAGTACTTTGTCAGAAATATCAAATGATGAGCTATGTTAAAAGAGTTTTAAGTATTAACATGCTGTTCTAATTGCAGTTACAGTTTTAAGCTTCTTTGTTAGCTATGTAGAGTACTCATGAGAGAATATGATGGGGTACAAGTTACTTTCCACAGGATGTGATTTGTCCTATGATTATCTTCTCTTCAAAAATGGTGTTTTAAAATTGTGTCCTTTTACAGTCTGGCTGAGAATGCCCTTTTCTGTAAAACCACACCCTGTGTAGGTGTGATGCCATTTCCTTCTCTGAACATGGAGGACAGTAGCACCCAAGGGCACTGGGGGAAAGGAAGCTTGGCCTGAATAGGCAGAAAGAGTTTGTGTCTACTGGAGCAGATTCCCGCCTGGATCTTAGTCTGGCACCCATAACTTCTGTTTCTGTCTGTCCTGCAAGGAGACAAAGCAGTTTCCTCATTCTCTGGTTGGGTCTGGAGGGCAGCAATGTGGTGGTTGCTCCCTGTGACCACCTCATAGAAAGCTGTGTGTTGAGCCTGAAGAGTCAGTCCTCCTGTTGACTTTAGTAGTTGTCAGTGTAATATAATGTAATAGAAATTCTCTCTATCACTGAAAACACTCAGGAAACACATAGGGAGAGCTTTGTTGCCTGGGGTAATAGAGTTAGATGCTAAGAAATAAGAAAATAACAGATTTAAGGTATCAGCAATGTGAATTCAGTGCACGTGAGTGAGGCTATTGGCTGCAACTGGAATAATTTGTTAACAAGAGTGGTGAACTGGGGGTTTTATTGGAGGTCATTCAGATCTTGAGGGCAGTCTACTGCATCTCCTGTAGGAGAGCCCCGTTGTGTTTTCATTCACATATTTCTTCTGTGGAAAAAGGATTCAGCTGCTGGCTAGACTTGGATACATGGGCAAATTTTGGTACCTGTGAGCCAGAATTTTTGAGCTGGTTGGATAAACATTCCATTTTGCTGACTCATAGTAGGTAAATGTGGTTTTCTGACTGACACACAAAATATACATTGGCAGCCAAGCTTGTCTGGTATTGACCATCTGATCAGGGTTACACAGGTGCAGAAGTGGTGTGCTCTGCCATGCTGGTTGGTCACTGCCTTTTTTGACAGAAGGATTCTTCTGTAATTAATTTATAGTGGTATTAACTTAATTATTAAGAATCCTGCTGTAGTAGATTTTAAAATAATGTTTAGGGATATCTTACTAGCAGGGGTCTCTTCTGTAGATGAGCTGTATTGCTTTAGATTTACTGTTTGGTTGTTGGTATAGATTTAGAAATACACTGCTTCCACCACACAACAAAATTTGCATCTGTAGGACTGATTTGATTTCTTTTATGTATGTATTTTCCTTGATTTCTTTATTCTGGATAGATTTAAAGATGCCAAGCATAAATGCACTGAACTGCAAAATCATGGACTAAGAGCTCTGGAATAAGGAGCGTGAAGATGATGAAAATGAATTTTTTCTCAGAGTTTTTTAGAGGTTTTTCTGCTAGATACTAAACAACTCCATGAAAATGATACGGATTCAGAATCAACCTTTACTCTTGGTGCACGAGTAAAGCAGTAGACTGTGAAGTCTGATTCTTGACTGAGTCAGTAATAACAATAAATAAATAATAAGAGCTGTAGGATGGTGTTGAGACAAGGAATCCTCTGTGTGTTTGGGTATTTGTTTGCATGATAAAGTCTGTGTCTTTGAAGACTGGCTTGTCTAGAGAGGCTCTTTTTTTGTCTGGAACGAGCCTTTGGTATTTTGAAGAAATCAAGAATTAATTATTTCTGTTGAAATTTGAGGCATCTGTCTAAAAATATTACTTACCTATCCCTCCCAGGAAAATTATTCCACTTATGAGCAGGTACCAAAAATACTATTAGCCCCAAAAATACAATTAACTGGTTTCAATACTACAGCTAGGAGGCCTGCTCACAGTCAAAACCAAAACTAGATTTGATTTGCTTTAAGGACCAATCTTGTTGTCATGGGAAGGTGAGGTAATGCCTTTTTTTATGCTTATACCTAATTTTGGAAACCTAAAATACAGTTCAGATGTGTAATAGCAATATTAAATATTTATAATTTTGAAAAATTTAATGCATTTAAATATTAAATACTTATGCTGGAGAACAAATTGCAGGGTTGAGTACTTATGTCAGTAACATGTTTTATTTGAATAGTTCTTGTCATTTTTGTGTGAGCAGTGAAAGAGGTGTTGAGTGTATATGTGATGTCAGCACGGTTTAAATAATGAAGACTTTTTGAAAGTGATTACATATTTAACTATGGGGTGGACAACATTTTTTGAAATAACAGAACAGAAGTTACCCAGTTAACAAGAATAAAAAAGATTTGATTGCTGTACTCTGGTTAGTCGATTTTTCCTCAAAAGGAAAGTGATATCTATTCTTGCATTTCTCATTCATGTCTCTGCTTTTGTAGAACCAGGGACAAGTTAAAACCTGCATGCATTTAGTTGCTGTAAATCATCTTATAAAAAGCGTTGACCAGCAGAGGGCTTCTGTCCCTGGGAAATAATCCCTCACACCGTTATTGCCAGAGAAGAGGAGCTTAAGCACACATCTTTCCACGGTGGTTTTCCTTCTCTCATGGTCCCGTGGACCAGCCAGCTCTGGAGAGCTGTGCAGGATCCTATAGTCTCCATTGCTCCCCTTCAGACTGTACATGATTAGGTCTCATCTCCATAGGGCAGGGGAAAATTCAGTCCCTCTGCAGTGACCTCATTTTAAGTAATGTTAAATGTTTTTGTTGTCGAGATACAACTATGAGGGCAGGGAGGGATGCTATGAAGATTTTTGGAGGTCAGACTGTGGGATAAATATCCTGTTGATTGCCAGTTTAGATAAGAGTCTATCACATTTTTAACCAGGGCAAAGCTTTATTCTTTTCATCCCATTCCGGCACAGAATGGCATCTGATAAATCTCACTGCGCTGTAATTTATGTCTTTAGCAGTGTGAAGGGGGTACACCGATGTGAGGGCACTCAAGCAGGTTTCTGTAATGGCAAGAGCACTGATCCTCCACTCTGCTAGGAATATATTTTGAATCTGTCTTGCTGCCTCATTACTGAATGTTCCTCTTGACGCATAGTTTTGCGTTTTACCTGGCAGGCATTAGTCTTTCTTTTGGCTAGATTTTGCATTCCTTTTATCTGCTTTATCTAGAATTCGTCTCTGTTGCTTACTCTGTAGCCACGGTGTGCTAAACAGCCTTAGGTCAAATATTGCCACATACACCTCTCTTCTTAAAATGCCATTAACTTCGCTCGGTGCTGTGAGCCACCCAGTCAGAACCGAGCTTTTCAGCTGGGTGACTGGCAGCATATGGAGAGACAAACTCTTTTGGACACATTTGGTTAAAAAGATAGTGTTTGTTCTGCTTTTCTGTGTTCAGCAGTGCCTTTTTTTCCTTGGCAGAATTGGAAGATAATAGGATTTTAAAGGGTGAGTAATTGACCGACAACCACTTCCAGCCGTAGCATTTTTCTTCATATTGTGTGGCCTCAGTGCTTAGGTGAGGCACAGCCTGATTTCTTATTTCCACAGCTCGCTGCACTAAATCCCGTGACAGCTTGGTTGTTCTGCTGGCAGCACAGGGGAAACAGAAAGATACATAACTGGCCTGGGTTGGTTTAGTTCGTTGGCTGTTTTTTAAATTTGGGTGTTTGTTATTAGAGCATTGTGTATCTCTAAGAATAGTGTGCACTACTCAAACGTTAAAACCAAACCATATAGATGCAAAATGGATTTCCATTGTCGATGCCAAAATTAAATATTTTCAAAATCCCTTGTATTTTAATATATCCTTCCCCCCCCCATCCAAAAATATACAAATTTTTTGCCTTTTGGTGTCCTTTTTTTTGGTGCAAATATTTGTGTTAATTGGTGATGACTGGGCTGCAGAAGGATAAAGGCTGGAGGTTGTAGATGCTCAAGACCACAGCTGAGTAAGGGCTTTTGCAGCTTAGAGAGGTTTGGGAACTTGGGAGGAAGATGGCAGTTTAAAACAGTTTAAAAGCTTTGGTAGTCACGGGGGAGGTTTGTGAGAAAAGGAGTCAAATGCTTCAATCAACCAGGAGGGAGTGAATGAATTCTTATCTTTTTTAGGAGGATTAATTTTTTATTAGATGGTAGTGGCTGTTTTCATTTGATCTTTTCCCCATTTTAGCCTTTTTTCCCAAGCTTCCCTCCCTCTCTACTGCCTCTTGCTTGAGCCTGAATGGCTCTGACACTAAATGACCATTTGATGAGTCTGTCCTCACCATCCCCCCATGTCTAATTTACCAGAGAGCGCTCTTGATGTGGGTGGTACCCCTCTCATCAGAATTTAGATAGACTCAGCAGCTCACAAAGATGCCCATAGGCAAAGGGCATGTTATCAAAAACATGGGGAGGTTGTGCCAGCATAGCTTAGAGTTAGCTTAAAGTAGTCCTAAAATTTTATGTGGGGTTTCTTCCTCCAGCTTGGGAGACTTGCTTAGATATACTTTAGATTAATAAGTGATCAATATAAAACTTATATTAGTTTTAGTTAGTTGCTTATTGATAGCAACTTTTTAACTTAAATACACAAATGCCTTTTTATCTTAAATATTGAAATGTATCCTTGAGTGTTTTTGCATCAGATTGTAGAGACCAGTGTAAGGCACGCAGATACAGGGCTGCATTTTTAAATGAGAGCAAAGAGCATCAGAAGTTACTGATAACACCTATGCTTTTTATATTTGCCATGTCTGCAAGAGAAAATGGTACCAAAACCAAAGCAGTTTGTTGCTTTCTGATTATTTGGTTTCTTGTGTTCTTTGTTTTGGCATCAGTGCTGATGTGTTCTGTAAACAATCCTTGGTAGTATAAGGATCTGTAAGGGTTGTAGCAGTTTTGAAGCATCAAGGTTTTAGAAACTCTACTCAGATTGCTCAGTTACTCTGTTGTGAATTTTAAAGATTGTACTGGTGGTGTATGCATTAGTGTTATGTAAAACATGCTTATTAAATGCTACATGAGAATATTTTGCCTTTTCTGAAGAGATTTAGAATAAATAAAAGCACCTGCAACTGAACAGTTGAATGTTTTGATGGGAAAGAACCTAAAACCACCTTATTGCAAAAATGTATAGCAGTTGAACTTTGTGCATCCCTCACCCTCAGTGAGTTACTTGCTTAGTTTAAAAGGTCAAATAAATTAAAAGACAAATTAATGTTAACATGTTGGTGAACTACTTACTGGCTTTAATTGTAACTGTAAAAACAGATACCCTGAGGCAGATTTAAGCAGTGGCAACTAACATTGTTATGATAGCCTCAGGAAGCAAGTGTAACAGACAGGATGTTTTGTAATAAAACTGTAAAACAATTAAAATAGCTGCACAAAGGATGCTGCTTTTTAGCCTGTCCAGAGGAAAGGGCTGCAAAGGGAGTGTCAGCCAGTCATAGCATCACAGTTGTTATAAATTGCTATCTACTTTTGGAAGGGGCAAAAGATGGATAACAAAGTCGACAAGTAAATACATGCTACATAAATATGCATAAATCCATTACCATCTGCCACATTGTCCAATTTGACTGGGGTGTCTACCACATAAATCAGTTTAAAGCAGTTTCCCTCAAGCAATATTTTCTGTAATGAATGGTTGAAAGATCTACATTCTTGGGTTGTGACTGTAGTTCTGGTATATAATATGGAAAATACCATATTTACCATTTTCTCAAAAAAAAAAAAGCTGTAGTTGAAAGATTTATTTGACTGTGCAGCTACTAAACTTTGCATTAGTCTTTGGAAGCCAAGCCAGGAAGTTAAATTATCAGTCTTTTTGCTTGGCTGGGAATTTTTAGTGGTTTATTTGATACAATCACTACTACAGACATTAAGTAAAGATTAGAAATATCAGCCTGCAAGTGTGCTGGTTTTGTATCCCAGCATTATGGTCATTTTAAATGATAATTTTTCATAAAGTTTCATTCCTTGCTTGGTAAGCAAACATAGCTCATAGTGCTGCTGTTTATTCTTTGTGTCGTCACTGTGATATGTCTCAGTTTAGGTCCAAGTAATTTTATTTTTCTATCCCGTGTGTGTATCGCACATTACATTTAATCTTTTATCCAGATGTGGCCTCTGTCTCCTTAGACTCAGCTTGTGCAGTTTTCCTACATCCTGTTCTGGATTTCTCCTAACAGCTATGGCGATGGAGTCGCTGTGCCCGGCTGCGCATCCATCGGGGCTCCGCTGCTTCGACACACAGGCTGCTCCACACTGCTCTGGCAGTGAAAGGGGGCCCCAGTGAGAATGGGTCTCAAGACCCAGCTGACTTGTCTTCTGTTTTATGGCATACCAAATAGATTGCACCAGGAGAGATAACATTTGTGTGTTCGTTCTTCAGTGCAAGAAGAAAGTATTAAAATTTCCTTGTTTGTTTGTTTATTTATAGATTAAATCTCTAAAGCAGAAGTGGGGAGTCTTTTTTATGAGCACTGATGTTCCTTTTCTTTTCTTTTCTCCCCTGTTCCATTCCCTTTATAGAGATTTGTAATTACTACTGAAGGATTTTATAGTATTCTGATTAAGAGTATATATTAAGACTTTACATCAAGTTATCCTTTCTGGTAGGAGGTGTTAAAATGCTTACTTGGGATGGAAAAAGACAAATTTGGAGTTTCATTCTTATAAAGAAAGTGGCCTGAGTTTGTATATGAAACAATCTGATAACCTCTCTTCTCTCTGCAAATATTTGTCTCCATTATGTCAAAGGTCAAAAATCTAAACTGCCTGTCACGTTAATTCGTGGAGCTTTGTAAATCACTTAAGTATTTTTTAATCTGTATGGCTAGGTGTCCTTTAGTAGGTTAGGAATCTAACTTTTCATTTTTGTTTTGTAAGAAGCTCAGGTCTGTAGTATTAAGAAAGTCACAATAAAGTAATAAAATTATTGCAAAAGTAGTTTATAGGTAATATGAAACATTTTTTTTGATATGGTAAAGATTCTATAGTGTTAGAAAAACAGCTTCTAATAAAAACACAGCTTCATTCCTTAATGGAGCAGAAATTTAATGTTAAAACTAGAAATTAATCCACTTGGAAAAAAGTGTGCAAGTGTGAGATTAATTTCCACTTCAAATTAGCCACCCTAAAGATGAGGCATCGCATATAAGCTGGTTATCCAGCCTTTCAGCTCAGTCATGGAAGGGAAGGGTTCCTATACATAAGGAGTCGTATCATTTAAAGAGAAGTGTCCAGTCAAGGTGGGATGTTTTTCCTCTGGAAGGGCATACAAAGAATATGTTTTTGTGTCTGTAGGGCAGTGCATGAATCCCAGTGTGACATTTTTTGTGTACATGAGGGGGAAGGGAACAGTCTGCTCAAAATGAAAAAATGTCTAGATTTTTAATGTAAAATAATCTACAGCGTGCTAATTCTCAGGTGGGTTTAGTAACAGCTGGGATATGATTTAAGATGAAGATACTTGTAAAAACAAGCAATCCCCTCACCTAAATACACATCTTAAGTCTCTGTATCTTCCTTATTGACATGAAATAATAGACCAAAGTATAAAGGTTTGAGAAAGGCCCTTTTCTGATCTAAAACTACTCTTTCATCAGGTCTATGTGTTGGATGCTTTCCTTTGAGCACATTTTGAATGTGTTTAGAGGAGAAAAGATAGTCTGGCAACTCTGTATCGAGGCAGGAAACCTATTTCCAGAGCTGCCCCAGGCTTCCTGTCTGGCTAAGGAACTGATCCTGCTAAACAGAGCTGGGGGAAAAAAAAAAGAAATAAAACCCCCAAGAACTTTGGTTTAGTGTGCAAGTTTTAAATGAAGTATTTTTGCTGCTGATCCTCTTGTTTTGAAGATCTAATACCTGCCTAGCAGGATTTTAAGAAGGTGAATTTTCTGAAGCCTTAAGTGCTTTCTTGCAGGATCCTGTATACATGTAGAAGATAACTTTTAACTGTTCCTGCACTATTATTCCTCAAGAAAGACTTGAGGAAATTTGCAGGGTCCCCAACCTCTGAAACACTCTTTCTCTCTGCTCTTGGTAATGCAGTAAAGGGGTGAAACCTTCCTTAGAATTGAGGTAATTCGTTGTTATTTTCAAACAGTGATGGCAGGAAATGAGAAGAAAACAATTGCTCTGAAAACAATTTGAATGTTGCTCCAGACAAATAAAAGACCAAGGCAGTGGCTGACCTCTCCTGACAAACAGCTGGAGCCAAAAATGGCCACGGAGTTGTCGCTTAAGGACTTAATAGAGGAGATCTTTCAAATCAAAGAAACAGTAAACAAGGTAGATGGAGCTTTAACAGAGGTTAAAATTGAGATAGCTCAAATGAAAGTCAGGCGAAATGAAATTAAAGAAAAGGTGAATCAACAGCTCTGTGTGTGTGAGGATGAATTGCTTACGTTAAAAGAGACTTCTAATCAAATCAGGTTTCTGGAATGATCTTTGAAGAAGCGGGAGAATAAAAGGACGAAAATCAAATTTGAGACTGGGTACCTAGAAAAGGCTTGAAGGACATCACCCAGGGGGAGGTTTTGAAAACATTGCACTGGAACTGATAAAAGTGAATGCTGAGAGAGAGCTCTGCAGCAAAAGGTTGCACCTCAGCTTCCTCCTGGGTGTCTGGTAGACATCAGCCCCTTGTATCAGAAACCTTGTGCTCGCCTTTGCAGCAGATGACAGCAGTAAAGTTTCCTACTGTCAGTTTTTACAGAGCACTCTCACTAGACCGTAGCTGGACACAGGCTATGTGCCACTGATGGTTTTACAGCCTTCCTGAATGTGAGGCCTGATTTATGGCACCCTAGTGAAATCGGGGTAGGTTATTGCATAACAATACAGTAATTATGGGATGAACCAGTTGGCCTGGCTTGGGGCTCAGGGAAGTACCTTTTCCTACCACTACAGAATGCAAAGGGGTTATGGTCTGTAAAACTGCCCTCACTTCTGAAATGCAGTGATGACCTACTTAGGAATTACTGTGATCACTGGTGGTTCCCTTTTGCTATTGATTCCGTCAGGGTGGTGAAATACAGAGCACATGGGGAAGAGTGATGGTCTGCGGTGCCTGGCTCTTCACTGATGAATTCTTTCATCAGCAGAAAAATTCAGGATGCTCTTGTAGGTTCAGCTTGAGTGGGGGTCAGGGAGCTAAGAGTAACATGAGTTTGCTCTGGAGTTGAACCTCAAGTGCTTGGTTTGCAGCTAAGTAGGACAACTATGAAAAATAACAAGAAAGGAAAGTTTTACCTCCCTGCAATGCTGCAGAAGGTAAACATGTTTGAAATACCTAGGCAAGAAAATGGTGGGATGAAAACCTAAAACTAATTTGGAATTAGTGTTGTTTATCTTGAATGAACAACTGGTCTTTAACTAGCTGCTACCCTGCTAAGGATGCCTTAATAAGAAAGCTAGAGTATTTCAGTTCATTGCTAGTGTTATGCTTGTCCTTGCAGATTTCTGAATGTATCCAAGAATCTTAAATATTCCTTTTCTGATTTATTTGCTTTTGAATATTTTCTTCATTGATTTTTCTCTTGGCATTTACAGCAGTAGTTTTTTTTCTTTTGATTCTTCCATTTTCAGCTAAAGTAGGTGAACTGGTTTAGGAAGAAATAAGTAGTGATTCAGATTTTTTAGTCGTAGTAATGAACATGCTTTGTTAACCTGGCTTTGATTTTTGTTTTTCATCTTTGTTTTTCATGATTCATGATGAAGTATGTGACACAGAGGGTCCTGTACAGAATATACAGTTATGTAATTTTTAGAAATTTTTTTCTTTCTTTTTTTTTTTTTTTTTTTTTAGCCCAANTTTTTTTTTTTTCAGCCCAGCAATGGCAGACAAATATTGCAGACACAACTCAGAGGTTTGATTTGACTGTAGGTTTTGGGTGCTGACATAAATCAAGCATTCTAGTTTCTTTATGTAAACTGATTATTTGTGGCCAGGTTGGGCAAAGCATTATTTTTGCTATTGAGAAGAGAAAGTTCTCAAGTCATGAAAATTGGTAAACAGCAGTTGGTGGAGGCAAAGGAAAAAGCTCTTTGCTCTGTTTCTTGGTTTAGGGGATCACCATTACGTCCTCCTACAAAGTAGTAGGAATAAGGCAACCAGTTAGCAGTGTTGCTGAATATGATCTTACTTCACCCCACTGGTGAAGTAGGATTTTTCCCACTGGATTAGCTTGAGGAGCTGGGAAATGAATTGTTGGCGGCTGTGCCAATCTGAATAGCTGAGTGAGATTTTACTACAGTCAGTCAGTCTGTTTAAAATAAAAGATTTCAAATGTCTTTTGTTGGAGATTCTGAATTGCACTGTTTAGTGGACTAGAGCGTTGTGTAGTGGTAGTTCCAAAGTTGAGAGGGACATCAGGACATGCAGCATTATCTTACAAGAAAGTACTGCTAAAGCTGAACTGCAGTGAAGAACAATTGTGAGAATTAAAAAAATAAGCTGGAAATATTTGTGTAGATTAGTTTGTTTCAGGGAAGAGCTACAAAGTATATTGTGGGTTTGAGAAACACGATAAAATGGCTGTGCTTACAAAACCAAAGAGTTCACAAACATCACTTTTCTAAAAGGGTCACAGGAAAGATCAGTACATTTCTAGGTCTACGTTTGTAGGATGGTCTTCTAACAGAGAATTCTTCTGCCTGTATCTTTCTCCCTGCTCTTAACTTGCAGGGAATGCAGTCTCTTGAGTGCCTTGAATGTCGACATCAATTGAAATGTTTTTCCTTTCAGTTAATTGGCTTCCAGGTTCGTGTTCCATCTTACACCAGAAATAGATTCAAGTGCATCTCTCCTAATTTTCAGGTTTCTGGGTAGGTACCCTGGGTGAAGTATTTTAAGAAACTTCCATTGTCCAGATACTTCTGAAAATAAAATACTAGTGTAGGACTTCTTCACCTGGATCTTGATTTTAACAGGTGAAACAAGATTGTGTGGTAGGTAGAAATTTGTCATTTCTGTTCCACTCTCAGTTTATCTTAGTTTACAGGCAATTTACCTTGTACCTGTCTCTCTACCTATAGATGTGTGTATGTAACACTACAATAGATATATATTTGTATTACATGGTTTTAATGACAGTAGACCCCAGGGCTTTACTTAAATTCTGGGAACTCTTGTAGCTGCAGTAGCCATGGTATAAGAGGCCAAGTGGTGTTAGCTTTTCCTTCTCTTGTTACTGGTCATTACTGTGAGGATAACTCTTCAAGGTTTAGATCTTCTCATCAATAAATAAAATAATTTTTTTAAAGAAACTTCAATAAATTGTATTCAGACTGTGTTACTGTATCAGTATCTGTTTGAGTTGCTTGTATTCTAGAGAATTTGGGAAGTTTTTTCATAGTAGCCTTACCCTGAACCAGTGGCTAGAAGCACTTTTTTGAAATGAACTGTCCAGATTTCATTCCATGACACAGCTGTGCCCACAAGTTAGGCACATCATTAAAAAGGGCTCTTCTCTGCACTCATCAGCAGCGGGGTGAAGAAAACCCTGCATGGTGTGTGCTGAGTACCTTGGCAAGAGTGACTCAAATGCCCTCAGTCCAGGAACCACTGACAGCCTCCTCAGTTCTCAGCTGAAAACACAGGAGGGGTCTGACAGCACTTAAGGAGAGCAAGCAGTCTCTCACTTGATGTAACTGAGTTAATTTCCATCTGGATATGAGCTGAGGTTCTCCAGGTTGGTGAAGGACTGGAGAGACCAGTTGAAGCTGTCATGTCTCATTTGTCCCAGCTGCCATGGTCAGGAGGGCTCCTTGAATATGGATGTAGCTCCAGTGGATGCTGTTCTGCCAAAGCAATTAACTAATTTTTCACATCCAGTGTGTCTGTGTAGACAGCACATCTCAAAGAAACTGAGTATGATGCTAGTCTTTTTGTGTTCTTTTTATTGGTACAACTGACTCATTTTGAGGCCCAGCTCATGATGGGCAGGAGATGTTTTCTAAATTGTATTTATTGTAGTGTTCGTGTGCAATGGCTGCATAATCTTCAACTTCAGTGAATCCTTTATTTTTCCTCCCTCCCTTCAGTGTGCTGCAAAGTGACAGCTTGATAAACTGACTAATTTGTTTGATTTTGATATTATGAGCTTTCAAGGAAAAGGCAGTATCGTCTTTCATTGGGAGATGCTCCTGTTTTATGTCTTACGCAGAAGCACTTTTAAAATGGGCACTGTAGAAGCATAGGTAAAAGAACAATGCCACCAGGAAAGGCCTGGTGTTGAATTTTTTTATTATAAGAAAATGGTCTGGTTTTGTTCACATGCAGATAAATTGCTAATTTTGTTCAAGACAAGGGAGGTGGATTAAAAATAAGAAATGGTACTTCTAAAAGTCTTCAGCAATATTGTGCAGTATCTAACTGAATGGTGGGAATCCTGTCAAGGCAGACAGGGATGTGTTTATCTGTATTTTTTCTCAAGCAGACTTTATTTGTGTTTCATTTTCCAAGTGGCACTGTAATTTTTTTTGGTTTTATGTGTCCTGCTTTCCAGTATGGCAATGTTCCTTGGTACTTCACTCTGTAGATAGAACAGCTGGGTTAATTAAATAGATATGTCACAGCACTGAAGCCAGTGCCTGCTGCCATTGTACACAGGCAGCCAAGAGCTACAGTAAATAGAGACTTGCAGAAGTATTAGCAATGCAATACCAATTGTAGTAAAAAAACCTAAACAAGCTGTGGTATGAAAACCAGTAGAACAGATTGATGCTTTGTGTGCATTAATTACAAATAAGTATAAATGAGGTGAACTGTGCATTTATGATATCATAAACCAGTTATTATTACTATGGTAAATTAATAAACTAGATTCCAAATAAATGTTAGCAGTGTCAGTATGGAATTTATGGAGGATTTTCTTTCCCGGTAGTGTTATGGCACACTGCCCTTTTTCTTTTCTTCTCTCTTCTCTTCCTTCTCTTTCCCCCCCACCCCCCACCACCTCCAGTACTGAGATATCGTAACATGTGACCAAAAAGATGCTGTACCATTTTTATAAAGAGGTTTGTTATCTCTAGTGTGTCGACCAAATTTGGTGAGTCCTTGTGAACTTCCTGTTTATTGACTGTCAACTATGAAAGTCATTACACTACAGCCCCCACTTCATCTCTGAAGCACTGATGAATGATGCTGTGTGTTTAGGATCTGTTCTGCCCATTTCAAAAGTGGCTGAATTTCAGTTACTGGCAAAATACACCTTTTACAGCTGTTCCTTGTTTTCGTGCTGTTCAGGTTAGCTATAACTACTGAGGACAAAATGTTCTGTGACTTTGGGTCACTGCAGACCCAGCGATGTACATGTGCTGTAACTGAGCAGACAAGGTCACTTCAATGAGTATGATGGAAATTGTTACTGGATTGCAGATTTTTTTTTCCCCCACAAATGGATCAAAGCTCTCTCTACAGCTGCCCGTAGGGCTACTGGGGACAACAGCAAAAGCCAAACCTCCAGAAAGGATGGATACGAAGTAAATCCCAACACAAGCTCCTCTCAGTGGTTTGGATGCTGACTGGCAGGTTTCCAAGGAGCAGATGGTGCCAGCAACATTTTGTTGTTTGTTTGTGAACTACTTGCAGCATTGCAGAGCGCAGGCAGTGTAGGGCTGGTCAAAATGGCAGCACAGCCGTGGCAGGAAACGGGACAAGTAGTGGTGGCTCCTGAATTACACCTTGAAAAGAATTCTTGGCTCTCCCTGTATGAACTAGTATTGACCTGTTGTTCTTAGAAGATAACAAAAGAGCCATATAAACATGGTTAATTCTGAAATAAAATCTTCCAGAATGCTGTAATAATAAGGAACTATTATTTTAAAATCAAACCCTCCTGTGCATGATATGAAGAGTCTCAAAGCAAGTGGAGCTGTCAGACATCAAATCTCAAGATGTATTTTGGAGAATCTCGATGTAAACATATGAAAAGCCAAATGAGAAATCTTATTGCTGAGACTTGGTAGCTGTGGGGCTTCAGGGGCTGGTAAAAAGCCTTTCTTTTATGGAGTCCTCAATTTCTTGTTTTAAATGCATAATTTGAAAAGCAAACACTAAAATACAGACCCAGGTCTCAGCTCTGCAAGCTTCCAGACATGAATAACTGTCTGCACATAATCCTTTGGAAGCAGGGAGATGGAAGACAGGCAGTGGCTTGTGCAGTGCTTCTATCTGGCATTCATGGCCACTTAGCCATCATGATGGGGACAGCCTGTCATCAGGGTTCTCCTGGCTGGGGACAGTGGTTGGGATCTCTTGTTGGGTATTCATCAAGACAGGGGTTCCTTCACATGCAGAAGTGTTCTCTGCTTGTGTCCTGCTCAGCTTCTGTTTGGAAATATGTGCAATTTAAGCCACTAAGGATATCCAAGAACTTCAGGTTGTTGGGCATGATAGAGTTCATCTAAACGTGTTACATTGTCTAAGCTGAGGGTGGGGTTTGGTGGGTTTTTTTTTGCCTATAGTTGTCATACTTAAATTAAAAGCTCTACAAAGGTGTCTGTTTTGCAAAACATGCATTACAAAATTATTCAAAATTGTAATTAGTAGCCATAAGTAACAAAGAGGAGTAAGAATAGCAAACAATCATTCAGGCAGAGGGATGAACATTTGAGCATCGTGGTGTGGGTTGTAGACACATGGGTCTTCTCTTTTCCTACCTGTTTTGCATTCAAAGAAAAATTATGGTAATCTCAGAAACAGCTGAGGCAGATTGTCCCAGCTTTTCTGTGGAAAGAGCTAAGTTAGAGAAACCAAGCCTGAGCTTCCCAGGAGCGGGAAAATCTTGAGACTCTCTCTCCTGACTCTTGTAGGAGCTTCTTCTTGTGTTTTATAGACAAAATAAAATTATACACTTCAATTCAGTGCAATGAATTTGTAACATTGACCTATTATATTTAGTTTTTTCTCAGAAGCTAAGAGGTCTTCAGTTTTCTTCTACCCTCCCAACTGTTTTACTGAAAGATGCCTTTGAATTTCTTTGACATTAGACAGTTTGTGATTATATGAAGTTAGGCTAAGGAGAGGCTGAAGGAGGAGAGACAAGTGTTTTATATGTTCAAGCAGTTTTTGTTTCTAGAGTTGGCCAGCATTTTGAATGAATATATTTTAACATGGTTTTTACTACTGTTGTAGGTGCTGTAAGTTTCACTAGACTTCAAGCTTCTATTNAAATTTGAGTGCACTGTCCTACACATTACACTGAGTTGTATCTTTGGACATGTGATACAGCCTGAGATTATTCAGTGTGACAACACTTAACCTAACATAATTCAGTTCAGTGCACTGAGAAATAGAGTGATAGAATATTTTTTTCCCTAGGATGGATACCCATCCATTGTCACTCAAATTACTGCATATTACCTGGTACGAACATAAGAATATAGGACTTGCCATAGCAGATCAAACCAGTGGTCCGTCTAAGAAGCTGTCCTTTCTCTTGAGACAGGCTGGAGCTGGGTATTTCAGACAAAAGTGCATAAAACCCTACAATAAACTTTCAAATGTCTTTCACATTATGTTGTGGTTTTTTTTTAAATCCTGTCAGTTAGACTTAGGTCTGTGCTGTGTAGCAAAAAGGCTTAAATCCCTCATGTTTCCTAAATCTGCTCTGCTGTAACACTTCATTTTCGTGTTATCTATCTAAACCTTATCTGAATTTTTCTGTGCTTTTGATGTCAGTGTGCTGCGGTAGCAGTGCATTCCACAAATTAATTGTATGTTATAAATAGGAATGTCTAATGTATCTTGTCTTGTTTGTCAAACCTCAGACATGGCTTCTATTAGATATCTCATCTTTGAGCTAAAAGGATTCCTGTCAGTATTTCTAGTCCCTAGGCTGCAGGACTCTTCCAGTGCCTGTAATTATTCTAACAGCTCTTCATATCATATCTATACCTTCTGCATATCACAAGAACAGATCACAGTGTTTAATATAAAGAGTATGAAGATATTTTATATATTAGCAGCACTTTATTTTTGTAACATCTTAGCATTGGTATGAGGAATCAAGGGGGAAAGAGACATGCTTACAATCAGAATTATCTTTTTTATTTCAAATATGTGAAAATTGTGCCAGAATCATTACAGCAGGATTGGTTCTAAATCTATGTCAAGTACAGAGATAGTAAGAGCCCCTTTCACTTTAATGGCCTTTTTATGCATTTTAAGCTGACACTTCTATAGGTTAATTTGTGCACTCCTTAAGACTTTATTTCTTTTTGTTCTTAATCAACCTACTTAAGTTAATTTGGGATTTAATGTTATACTTAATGTAGATCTAATTTAGTACTGTTTGCTACCTCAGATAGCTCAGCAACCATAATACAAAGAGTGGATTTTTTTAAGAGATAAAAATCCTTATTTCTGTCTTTGGATATTCCCTCCATCCAAGTGTTTTTAAGGATTAAAGCTCTCAAAACTTTTTCTTTCATTCCTTTTTCCTTCCTTTTTTCCCCCCCTCTTCTCATGTGTGTCATGAACTTGCACTTTCGAAAAATTAATCAAGAACTGGCAGCCTTGAAAGCAGGGGCACAGTCTGACACTCCTGGTGTTCACTTGCATTGGTGGTGAGGTGTGTGAGCATCTGGAGATCGCAGCAATGCCCTCAGCTCCAGCTGCACCCTGCAGATTGCAGTGTCCCTCGAAGGCAGCTGTACCTGTGTGGGAGCCCTTATGTGCCTTGCACAGGCTCTCTGCTGGCCAGGGTACTGTAAGGACTGAAGTAAATGAGATTGAGGTGTGGCAACAGTCTGTGGACTTCCAAGGGAAGTGTTCTGCAAGTGTTCTGCTTGCAGTGATTTTGGCTGTTGGGGGTAAATGGTTTCTTTCGTAATGCGGTGTTCGACCTATAAATCTGACTGCAACTTGGCTAGGTTCTTTTTCTACAAAACTGGCAGCCTCTACTGTCCACTACCTTAGGCTCTAAAATAAATAATGAAAAGTACCGTAAACACAGGATTTGATATTGATTTTCTGGAGTTTAAGATAATCCGAGGTCTTCAGAGATCAGTATCCTTTACTGTGTCATACACTTATGTATGCTGCTGCTATAAAAATAAATAACTGAAGCTCTTTAAGGTCTAGTTTGTGAAAAAGATGAAACATTTATTGGCCACTATATTTTGAACATTGTATTTCTGAAGCTGAATTTGATGCTTTGCGTCCCATAAAATAAAAATGATGAGATTGAAGGCAGTAATCAAAAGAAAAGGGCTCAATGTGTCACACTGTTGCTAGAATACATGTGGCTGGTTGAACTGAGCTTTACTTCTCATATACTTTTATAAATTTTTAATGATGGCTAATGAATCAAAAGTTGAGAGGCCTTGGAGATGAGTTATTTATCAGATTATTTTTTCCTTTTGGTGCTGTGTGCAGCATCTCCTGGATCCCTCAGGTTGCAGGCTGTTTCTAAGATGTGGCTTGCAGTTCAGTCTGTTCCCCATCCAGCATTTTGCATCTCTTTAGCAAATACCAGGGTAGGGTTCAGTGATATTAATTTTGAACTTTTCACAGCAACAGATGTTAGAAAGACCTGCCAGAGCAAAGCAACGCTAATTTTGGTTTTGTTGTGGATGCCTGGGCGCTGCCGGGGCTGCGGGGTGGGCAGCGGCGTGTTCCAGCCCTGCCCCGTCCCACCAGGTGCCGCTGTGATGCAGTGATGCCTGGAGCCGGCCAGGAAACACAGGGATACACAGTCCCCAAACTCCTGATTAATACAAATAAAAAGGCGAAGGAAATTGCAGCCTGCGCCCTGTGACCTCGCCAAGACGTTGTAAGGCATCAAGGAAGCCTTGATGAATCAGGAGCAGTCTCCTAAATATCAGAGGGCTGTATGGCTCTGCAGAATATTGTACTGGCCGAGATTTCTACAGTGTGACCATATTACAGCATCAACTTGAAAAGAGAGGGAAAGGAAATTAAGAAATCAAGCCGCAGAAGTAAAAATAATTCACAGGGAAGAGGCTCAAGCAGCTTACAGTCAGCTTTGCCTATCCAAGTGTGGGCATGTCTGCATGGCACAGAGGAGCCTTCAGTTCTCTGCCTGCCCCAAGCACAGTGGTCTCCATTACACAACACACATTGCTGGTGGCACCTCAGCAGTGGCATTTTGGCAGGGAAGAAATCGTGATGCAAATTGAAAGTGAGCTCTCTGTCAGCCACCCAAGTGGAATCAATTGCACTATGGGTTAGGTAAGCCAGATTACTCCTTTCTGTCTCCCCTAAGTCTCCAGGTGGTGTGGCAGAAGAAGATTGTGTGATGCTGCTTAGAATGGTGTGTGTGGGAAGGAAACACACAATGCTGGATTTAAATCGCCAAATACAGAGAAAAGATAATGACCTTAGGTGTCTTTTAAAAACTGGCTGTTGAAATAATGAGTTGTTGGCTTGTAACACTACCATTTCAAGTAAATGGTCTCCAATAAAATATTAAGAAGTAAGGCAAAAGTATTGCTCAGTTATTAGCGGATTATATATAAGTAGCAGGGTTTAAATCTTCATACCTGTTTACAGTTGTGCATTTCAGTTTCTTTCTGTACCTTTCTGGGAGAATCAGGTAGCACAACAGTTCTTGGGCAAGACCTCCTGGCTTCCCCAGCATTTGACTCTGTATCCCCCTCAGTGAGGTGTCAAGATGTAGTATCTCATTTTTCTTCCTCTTGCATAAATCTTACTTCTCAACTCTGTGAAAAATAGTATATCCAGCACTTTGCTCTGTCCTTTCATCAAAGTCCATGATGATTCGAGGCCCCACCAGCTTACTGTGCACATGGTTAGCAGGAGAGCCTTGGAGGTGATTATGTGAGAACTTGGTGTGATTCACTAGCTAGAGCATAAGGTATGATGGGCTGTTGTTGGGGCATGTGTTTGTACTACTTTTTGTATTTTTATCATAGGATGCAGCTGCAATTCTTGAAAGCATAGGAGTGTGTGATGCAAGGTGAATTGAACCCAAATTTAGAAAAATCAGTTAATGGTGGCAATGAAGAATTCATTCATCATTGTACAGGCAGAAAGCACCTGAAATTCTGCTTCTATTTAGATGGAGGAATTTGTGGGAAGAACAATGTCTAACACTTCTATTTCAGGTTGGTGTTCTCTTTCCATAACTCTGCAGAAATAGTGGAGCCATGATAAAGACCTTTGAATCCCTTTCTTTTAGAGTATGTAGTTCTCCAGCATATTTAGAAGGCCTGGCAGGACATGCTTATTTTTCTAATCCGGGAAGAAAGGAAAAAGCAGATACCATCTTCCAAAATGAGTTATACAGACAGCTAATTGGTAGCATCTTCACTTGTATGCCAAATGTTGCAGGTGAATTTATTCCCTGTTAATTATGCTATTTCCAGTTTCAGGGAACCCTGTGTATGAGGGAATATTACTCAGACCCAGTGTTAATGGACTTGCATCACTTTTAATTGGAATTGCTCATGTGTTAAGCCATAGCTTGCACCATTGTAGTTGCCAGGAAATTGCACTTGAGGCTGCAAGCCTAGATGTTACATCTCTTCTGGCAATTATATTTGAAACACTGTATTTTGACAAAATAATTCACGATGTACAATCCTATCAGTGCAACCCTGGCTCCCTGAGTGTAAACAGTTTTACATTCATGGAGCTGGAAGGTCTAACGCAGTATAAGTAATTGGACTGTTGAATGGTTGAAATAGCCCTGACTGGGGTTTTTGTGCCACACCTTCTTTTGACTGACATAATGCAATTTTCTGAAGACTTGCATTTCTGTAGGCACACTGTACATGAAAAAGCGTGTGGTATAGGTTAATGGCTTAACTCTTAATAGAAAGTAAACCTTATTGAACTTTATCCTGGAAATGCAACAGTGGAAGCTGGCTGAAGTTGAAAGTGAGCTTTGAAGCCCAAAGTGAAATTACTTTGAACCTGAATGTATGGGATAAATCTCAATTGCTAATCAGACTGTGTAGAATACTTTCAGCTATTAATTTTGTTTAACATATCAAATAATTTTTACTTAACAACAAGTGCAAAAGCATTAGCCTTTGCTGCTCTTTTAGCTGTGTTAAATATTCTGAAATCAGGAATTCATGACTGCACACAGACATCTGGAGCTAGAGGCTTGGCAGATTTTTGAAGTCAGTGGAGTTGCTTAGATTTACACCTTCTGAGGATCTGTCCTATGAGATCAGTGCCAGTCCAGACTTATGTATTCTGGGTCAAGTTTAGTGAACCTGGAAGAGTCAGAAGTTTTCAGAGTGGATATTGTTTCGTTTAAGGGCTGATTGGACCTTCCTGTATCTATGCTGAGTGCTCCCTATAGTCTGATTAGTGGGGGGCATGCATTACATATTTCTGGGATTAATACAATTTCACTTTCAACTTTCATTCTTTTCCTTCTGAGAAATCAGATGGCTTTATGGAAATTCCCTGCTGCTCTCAAAATCTCTAAGTCTCTTTCCTGTTTCTCACTTCTTTAAGGTATTAAGTGTTACTCAACAGTGTAGAAGTTAGCATGTCTGACTCAGTGTGTTTAATTTCACTGTGTTAAGCATAAACAGTTTTAAAGTCAAGTTTTTTCAAAGTGCCTATATTTTGCACAACACACTGTCAAGCTCAGGGGTAAGGTTAGCTGGTATTTGTTGGCTTCCAGCTACATTAAATACTTCAAAATACCATAACCCAAATGTAAAATTGCATTTTACTGCAATACTGTAGATGTCTGGCCATGGAAAATCTCTAGGTTAATGAACTTTCTGGCTGAGGATATTTGCCTTTACAGCTGCTGAACGTGAAAATTGGAAGTGTGAGCTCCTAGGATATTGGTCCCCAGCCCGTAATAAACCACCCTATAACCTGGACTGACATGGGAGGCCACAGTAATGTTGTCTGTAGCACGGTGCTTGTACAGCATGTGCACTGTGCTCTGTGGGACCACGGGCTTGTTAAGGAGGCTCACATGAAGTTGCCTTGCAGTGGGGGCACTTCTCATGTCCATTTAACCTGAGACTGATGCTGCTGCGCTGGTACTGAGTGTGAGGGAAAATACAAAGTTCGCATGTCTGGAACAGGGTCTTGCTTTATAATTAGAGGGTCTGTGGTGAACTAAGTTGGGGAATTTCTACATCATGTACGTTTAAGTTTTTAGCCACTCAGCTGGCTTGCTTTTGGGAAAAGTTAATAAGGAGTCATCACTGGATCTACTGGTCTTAGATACATTATCTGAGGTTACAGAAAGGATTATCTACTCTCAACAGCATCTCTTTATTTTTGTGTCCATTTATTTAGTCTCTGTGAAGAAGTAAGTGAAATACCATCATCCAAAAAATTGAAAAAGCAAAAAACCAAAAAAACTCTCACTGAACAGAGGAGGGCTGTGTTCCACACAGGCATGTTTTCTTGAGAGCCTCATGGGAGTTTTGGGATTAGCAGGGCTCTTAAGTACACACACAAGAAAGCTTTTTTTTTTTAATACTTAGAATATCTGTATCTTCTGAGCTTGTGAATCTGAACTGTCTGATATGTTATGGGGTATGTCATGCAGTTTGAACTAAGCAATCTAATAGAGTGGTTACTGGGAAATGTATATTAGTGGGAACATTAATGTGCTCACTTTATATTGAAACCAGGTTTGACAATGTTTATGTAGCCCATGGGCTGAACGGTGATGTTAGTATGAAAGAGGCAGATTGTTTAGCTGAAAGGAGAGTTGAAACTTGTCATGTCTGCATTACTGACATTAATGTTTTATGCACTCAGTGCTTCTAGGACTGCTTCTCTGTGTGGGATCATGGTAATTCCTGATCAATTGTGTCTTTGTAAGAAAATATAACCACACATAAAGTAGCTAAAATGCAAAGTAGCTCTTCATAACATAAAGACCAATTAGAGGATAGTTTATTACTGAACTGAGACTTGCAAAGAAGAATGTTCCAATAAAAGGGTTCTTGATCAACAAAATGTGAAAGGATTTAGCAGTTTTAGTTCACTAGGATTTAGCTAATGTGATTGTCCTCATTTCAGAGTGAGGTGTAAATCCTTTGCATCAAGGAACAGATTTCAGCTTCTATTGCATGAAGAGATACCTCTTGAAAACACCATTATGCAGTTGTCTCTGAGAGGTGGAGGGACCGAGTACTACGGGTCTAGGAGGTTTTGGTCCTCTCTGAGGTGTTGGCAGGGGAGGAAGAGCACCATAAGAAGTCTGGAGGAAGGTCATCAGAGTGGCTGCTTTGCAGTTGCCTCATCCCTTCATCATAAAACCTCCAAAACTGAATGAAAGCCAGAAGTGAGTGAAGGTTTGGCCACCACAGTTAGCACCGTTTGACTAACAGCCACAAAATTATTCTATTATCAGTATTTTGCAGTGTTTTGTTTACTTGTTTCTTTTCGTCCCAGGCAGAAATGCATCTTCTAGTGAATTTATTTTCAGTGTTTTGTTTTGAAACAGCAAAACTGATCTCAATTATGATTTTTATCTTGACCACCAGTCATGTCAGAGCCCAGCCCAGCTCTTTAAAACAAAATCAGAATTTCTTGTTATATTGGTTGCTGCAAGAGTTCCATCCTGCTCTAGTACAAGCATGTTTATTTTGCAAGGTTGATACCTACTTGGAGAAGTAGATTTAGAAATAATTTTCCTACCATTTTTTTATACTGAAAAGATTCTGAATGAATCCTGCAAAATTAACAATATGCATAAGAGTAGTAAGGAATAGAAATAAAAAAAAAATATGAGCTCTTTTTGTCCCCCACCCACTCTCCCAGTGCCAAATGAAATCCATTTATGCACACACACATTTACACACAAATAAATGGATGAATAGATAGTGTAGATAGAAAGAAAGAACCCTGCTATTTTAGATTGAAGTGCCTGTCACTGACATTAATTTAGATGTAGTATTAGGGAGCCTCTTAAAGGTCAGGTTTCCCCTGGAGCGTTAGTTTACCCTGGACATTTTTACAGATGATGTGCTAAAGATGTAATGCATCTAATAACTACATCTTGGCTTCATCTACTTGATTCATCAAATTCCTTCCTGCTCAATACTGAGTTTTCAGTGACATGTTTTATGTGAAATATTACAAGACAGTATGTTAATGCTGTGTTGATTACAACTGATTTCTTTTTATTTGGAGATACGTAAAAAGTAAAGCTCATTTATTGCCTAATGTTCTTGGGCTATGGCTTCCTGGAAATAGGGACCCCTCATTTTTCAATTAAGGAGAGATGGTTATGAATGACAGCTGCCCTCTCTTGGGAAAGGTGACATTCAGATGCTAGTGCAGCAGCATGACTACCCATGCAGCCAGGTTTATCGTGTTGCTGTATATACAGCTAAGTAATGTTTCCTGGGTTCATGCAAAGCCATAGGTAGTTAAGTGCATTGACACCACAAAGACACAGCCTAATTCCTTCCCCTGTTCTGTGGTCTCTTGATAATACAGATGCTTAATCCTTTTAAAGGGATCTTTTAACTTGATTGTGAAGACTTTAGTTGACCAGAAACCAGAACAGGGCAGCCCGGAGGTTAATAAGACTGTTTGCTTTAGAACACTCAGTTTGTCTTTTCTACTTGATATGAGTATTTTTGCAGTGTTACATTTGCCTTGAGCTGTATGCTCTATGCTTGTGAAAAAGAACTTTGTACAAAGATGAAGGCACAAAAGATAATTTTTGGAAACAAATTGGCACTGAAATTAGTTGGATGAGAGTGGCATGTGCCAAAGAGCTGGCACTGACACAGTTCAGGAATTCGCCTGGTATCACCTCCCTGTCACTGACTTTGTGATAAGTTGCCCATCTGAAGAATGAGTTTTAAGGTTTAAAAACAAGCAAATGTAACACCCACCCCCAAGAACTCTTAAGATCATCATGCTGAAATGAAGTATGGGTGTGAAATGTTGCTGTCTCACCAGGCTGAAATATTCTTTCTGTGTTGCAGAGCTGGAGCAGTCCATTTGTGCCCTGTCAGCAGGGCTGTGGGGCCCCTGAGGCAGCAGGACAGGCACCACTGTGCTGGGTGGGGACAGGGACTGCCTGGTGAGCCACAAACAAGCTCTACATCCTCCTCCTGAGTTGCAGATCTCCCACTCTGTAATCACTAATCCTAAAGGAGGACTGTTTTTTGTCTACACTGATCCCACTTACCTGGTTTTCTTTTACACCCAGGTGAGGACAAAAGCTGTGCAGTAGCAAGGAATGATGGTGCTGTGCCCTGAAAAGCACCCACACCAAGTTCATTTGCTTTAGTTTGGGCTGAAAATTAGGCTGTGTGTTCTTTGTCCAGACTTTGTTCTTCAACTCTGAAGCAAAGCACAGCCTCGCCTTTGTGGGTTTTTTCTTTTTTCCTAGAACTGCTTTTTGTATGTATTGGCAGGAAAATAGCATTGCTCTTAAGGATCTCAAAGTCAGTTCTGCTTCTGCAGCCTTGAAGGTGCAGTTACATTAAAGAGAAAAGAAAAAGGCTTTTAAATATTGAAACGGTTTCTAAAATAAAGAGGTTTGAATTTATGATTGATTTCGAAGTGATCTGTGTTTAAACTTTGAATGGGAATAAAATGGTGTCTTGTTCAAATATTGAACTAGTTTTAAAGTTAAATGGCTCGAACATAGAACTCTCTCATGGGAAATTGTATTCTCATTTCAGCCTCTGACTTCTCTTGCATACTGTACTATACCTCATTGTACTCACACGCCAGTGTTTGCTTAGGCTGCACTGAAAAACTCTCTGATATGATTTTATTAGTTGATTTTAAAAAAAGCAATAATATGCCACAAAATACACTGAAAAAATTAATAGGGGCGGATGTTTTTCCGTGGTAATGGAAATTCAGCAGAATGATGTCAGCAAAGACTTAGGGTAGCTCTTTAAAACAGAAGATTAGGGGAGATAAAAGAATTAAAAAACATTGACACGGAGACGTGGTCACTGAAGTATGGCATGATGCGTGAGAACGGTGTAATTGGAGAAGATTATTCTCTAGAGCTTGGCTGGTAAACAGAGGAACAAACCATTACCTGTTATTGCTCACCAAGACACTCAATTTTTTGGGGGGGTGGTTATTCTTCATTGACTGTTGTGCTGCAAAAGTTATTGGTTGTGACTCTCGTAAGAGGCCCACAGTTGTATTTTATAGCGTGTGCTGTCAACTTATTAATGTGGCTGTGTCTTTGAATGGGTTTGGTTCTCTGGCTTGGCTTTCATATTCTGCTGTATAATGGCTAATGAAAATCTTACATCAGGAACAGGGAGAGCTGCATTCAAGAACTAGATAAAATGCAGCATAAGTAATGTTCTGTTGTCTTACTGACCATAACATTAAGATTCCCAACGTATTTTATAGCCAAAATGGCTTTTCAGTTTCCTAACACTTGAGGGCATAATTACATGTACTGACTAATTGAGTTGTTAGCCACTTTTGTGTATTCTCAGAGCACATCTTTCCTTCATGTGGGGTCATGCAATGGATCAACCTGACATTGATAGTGCTGTTGGTTTGACTCACTGTTTGGGGTTTGGCAAAGCTGCAGAAGGCAAAGCTGCAGGTGAGCTGATCTTGCTGCTGGTCCCATCCCCATTGCAGCAGGAACGGATCTGTGAGAGTTGGACATTTCAGTGGCAAATACAATGTGTTCTCTCTTCGTGGCTGCAGGCAAGGGGCTTGAGGGTAAACTGCGAGTGCAATGTTAGATAATAGTGTGAAAAATGATCTCTGCCTTGATCAAAGTTTAATGAACCCATAGTAGAATTGAGTTTTTTGTTTAGTTAAATTTTTCATGAACTTGAACCACTGGAAGAGGAACTCCATTTTGTGTTTGAATTGAATTGGGGGAGGTGAACATTATGGCAAGTTTTCAAATTTTTAAACTTTGAAATATTTCTTTCAATAATGTCACTTCATAAGACAAGTAAAAAAAAAATCTCAAGAACTTAATTCACATTTTAAGAACTCTGTTTGAGATTGCTTTTTAGACTGTGGTACACAACTGGTAGAAAATCAATGGAAGCTTTCCTGGAGCATGATAAATCCATCCGGGCATGGCTGAGAAATTGCAGTAAATGTAGAAACTTGGATAACTGTCATGTTCCAAAAGATAAAAGAATTATGGTCAGTGGAGGCTGTCTAATCAACCACTACTATTAAGCCTCAGAAGCCACCCATTCTGCAATTTCAATACAATGAGAGACATGGAAGGAGCTGACAGTGGGAGCTGTGATCTGGATAGTCAGAGAAGAGAATGGTATTCACAGGAGCAAAACCCCTCACTCCTTCTGTAACTGGTGCATGTGATTTCTTTTTCTTAATCGTGAAGGACCTTGGAAATCTTCACATTCATTATGTCCTTTGAGCTTTGAAATAGTCACTAGGCCATTCAGGCAGGTTCTCAGTCCTCGTGTTTTCTCCAATGGAGATTCCTTTGAATTCAGTTAAGTTAAACTGATCTTTATCCATTCTAGTTTTAGCCCCAAACTGTGTGTATGTTTGTGCGTGTGCACGTGTGCCTGCATGTGAGCATGCATACAGTGTGTGCACATGTTTACATACATGCTCCAGCTGCTGGACCGTGTTCAGAGAAGAAAAGGAAGCTAATGAAGGCTCTAGAGCATAAGTCCTATGAGGAGCATCTGAAAGAGCACAAGGGTTGTTTTGCCTGGAGAAAAAGAGGCTCGGGAGAGACCTTATCAGTCTCTTTAACTATCTGAAAGGAGGTTGTAGCCAGGTGGGGTCGGTCTCTTCTCCCAAGTAACAAGCAATGGGATGAGAGGAAATGGCCTCAAGTTGCACCAGGGGAGGTTTAGATTGGATATTAAGAAAAATTTCTTTACAGAAAGGGTTGACAAGCATTGGAACAGGCTCTGCCAAGTGTGGTGGCTGAGTCACCAACCTGGAGGTATTTAAGAGATGTGTAGATGTGGCACTTAGGGACACGATTTAGTGGGCTTGGCACTGCTGGGTTAATAGTTGGACCCAATGATCTTAGAGGTCTTTTCCAACCTTAAGGATTCCATGACTATGAAATACATTGCGAAAGACTTAATGTCCGGAAGACTCATAAGAACATGAGGCGTAATGTGAAACTCCCAAAAAACTGTCACTAAGGACATTCCACAGAAAAGTCAGCGCAGCAGTTTCTGAAAGTGTTTTAGCTCTGCTGAGCATACTCCAAAGGCCTGGGAGTGCTCCTGCGCCACGCGTGGCCATGCCACATATGTCATTGGGTGTTTTTGGATCCCTTTCCTGGCCAAGACGCAAGTTTGGAGAAACAAGTCCATTTGAGATAAAAACACCGGAAAGCTGTACTAATGAAATCTCAAAAAGGAAAGCAGAGACTTAGACATGTGATGACAAAAGTGATCTATAGTTTATGCAACCTTAACTTCACCTTAGTTGAGCTTTTCTTTTTTTTTCTTTCCTTTCTTCCCTTTTTTCTTTTTTTTTTTTTGGTGGGGAGTGGATTTATAAAATAAAGTATTGTATGGATGAGTGTAATCCAGTGAATGGTTTATGGACACACTCCTCCAGGGAGTGTTATAAGTTCACCACTGAGTGCTAGATTTTGCATTTGGATCTCTGATTTAACTGCAAGAGGTGTAAAAACTGATGCATTGAGCCAACTCCCTACTGGTTACACATCTGAGACTCAAGTGCTTCATTTGTTACTTTTAAAGCTATAGTAAATAATTTTAAACATGAAATGAGGCTTTTTTTTCTCTCTCTCTCTCCTTTTTTTTCTTTTTTGTTTTGGAAGGCTTATTGTTTCCAATAAAGGACAACAAATCTAAAGCAAATAAAACATTGGATGATATTGTTAGAAATTATATTGGCTTCAAACCTGTTTGTTTGAAGCAGTAGCTATATTGTATATTTTGGTAACTTTACTGACTTTTGTTCTCCTTCTGTCTCTTTTTGGGGGTCAGCCATCACAAATGCAGAAGCTATGCAGATCTGGAGATACAGTGCTTTTTGTTGGATGGGAAGGATGGGTTGAATTAATACTAACATTTAGGCTGCTGGCAGCACCATTGGTGCCTCAGAAGAAACAGCACAGCTGCAAAAGCAGAACAGATTCATAGAGTTTAAAGCCAGTGATAATGATTAGTGTTAGTTATTGTCATAGTTACTTTACTTTATTGCATCCCAGAGTGGGGCTGATGCTCCATGAGAAGACTCTTAAGTCCTAGAATCAGAAGGTTTGGGATCTAAATAGAAAGTTTAATGCACAGCACTCCACTGTGCTTTGGTGGAGAGAAGGATTACAGACACAGAGTTAATGAGTTGTTTCCTTTGGGTGTGCATTTGTCTTTAAATGCTAAAAACGTGTGGCTAGGCTTTTCAGAGAGAGCATGTCATGTTCAGAGGCAGCATGGTAGATCTACAGTGAGGTAGGATGTGAGAAGAACTTTCTGTATAAATTTTGATAGTATGAGGATCTACAATAACATGGTGTTATTGTGTAGGAAAGTTCATGGAGGGAGAAGGTTTTTGAAGGTTGGTATCACTGCTGGGGTGGAAGGAAAGGAAGAAATACACTGGTAGAGAGATGTCACTGAAAAATGATATTGGTGCCCTCTATTTATGGCCTTAGCAGCCCCCAGGCTTTTCTTGCAAGAGTTAAATGTCTTTATCTGGAGAACCAATGCAATGAAAACTCCTCACTCTCTGATAGGAGCTAGGAATGAAGATAGGTGCATGAATGTAGGCTGACACAGGAGAGGAAGGCAGCTTGTGCATCGAGTTTTATCCCCTGCTGTTCCAGGATACTGAAGTCATGTAAATTTCTCAGGCTCTTCTCAGCCTCCTGTGGTAGGGTTTTCCTCCATCTCATTCCCGTGGGACAGTGGTTGGAGCATCTCACCCTCTTCATGGTTAGGCACGTGCTTGTGAATTCCATTCTTAGTGGATTCGCGGCCAAGCCTTAATCATTTCTTCTTATGCCAGAATTGTCTTTTATCTTGAATAGCTTTTCTGCCTCTCTGTTGCTTATCTCTCCTCCAATCCCCTGCAATTACACAGAAATTACATTCCTTCAAAATAGGTTACAAAACCTTGCTTAATGTTTGGTCCAGACTGATAGCTCAGTAGTTCACTAGAAAGGTTCCTCCCCCGTTCTTAAATACAGGTATTATGTTTGCTGCTTCTGTAGTCATCTGTATAACCTCTGACTGAAGAGATTTATTAAAAACTGAAGTTTTCTAGTAAGTTGAACTGAGACCACAAATCTTGTTCTAAAGTATTTTAATTTTTCTTCTGTGTGCATATATATATATATATAGGGTTTGAATCTTGAAATACTGTGTCTTGTACAATTTGCCTCCTTCTCTGAAAGTTTTAAACCAAAGTTGAATCACTTCAGTGTGCATTTTCTGCCTTTTTCTCTCAACCTCTGTGGTTGAAAATGACAGTCCATGCTACAGTTTAAGCTGGGAGAGAGGAATGTTCCTCAGATCCATTTTAGGGATGGTCTTCTGGACTTGGAAAAAGGTAAGGAACTGAGGGAAGGCACAGGAAGCCTTTGGAGTAGGAGGCAAACATCAAGGGAAATAAAAAGGCAGGGAACTGAAGACTGAAGTCATTACATGTTGTGATTTTTCTGAAATGTTTTAATTCCCCAAACTGCAAGCAATGATAAGAAAATTCCCTGTTGTCTTTTGCTTAGAAAAATCCAGAATTAAAACTCTGAACATTTACACATAAATAGAACTGCAGGTGCACTTTAGCAGGGGAGGGGAAAGGATCTTAATGAAGTCTGTAATAATGAACGAGAAAATTCTGTGGAGACTGCACAACAATAATACATTTTCCTGAAACAGTGTGGGATAACTCCATAGGTCATCTCTTCATCTGAGTGCTGGTTATTCAGCTTTCCCAAGTGAAGACTACTTAGATTCCAGCATGTCACATGCCAAACAACTGATGAGGGTACAGTTTCCAAACTTTGTTTTTTTCCCCTACAGCAAGAATTATTTTCTTTTCCCCAATACCCTGGAAGATTTTTGAATAGAAGTATTATTGCAGTCGGTGTGTCATTTTACTGTACTTCAGTTCATTTAGTCCCAGGTGTACTACGTGTGTGTTCGTTCTAGGGGAGGGCATGGGAGCCTTGCCAAGCCCTTCAGTTATTCTTGGCTCAGAGCCTAAGCACTACATTTTTCTAACTTATGAAATGAATTTCAACTTGTAACCTGTGGCACTTTCAAGGTCATGATTGGAAGGTGTCAGGTGTGCTTTAAGAATAGCTCAGCAAGGAAAAGACCCATTTTAAAAGTTTCTTTTTGTTTCCTTTTTTTTTCCCCTCTTTTTTTTCTTTTCTTTTCTTTTTTTTTTTTTTTTTAATAATTGCTGTCTAACAAATAGCCCAGAAAGCAAACTAGCATGAACTCTTCAACACCTCTCCAGATTCAACAAGACTGACATTTATAGCTTTATTGTAGCAGAGACATGGCATTTGGATTCAGATTGTTTGGACTGCAGAGTGTCAGTATAAATAGCTATGATTGACTTTTGTATGGAGCACATCTGGAAGCAATTTATGGCATTCCAGCTAGATTAAAGCATGTTTTAAAGGCATTTCACCAGTCTTTTTTTCCTTCTTTTTTTCTGGCTATGGTGAATAAAGTTTCAAAGACAGTTTAGCTGCTGTTTCTGTTAATGTGGACCATAGTGAAGTCAAATTAAGGGCAACTGGGGAAAATGGTGCATTTGTTTGTTTTTGTTTGTTTTGCTTTGTTTCCCAGAATAGAAAAACCCTGAAGTGAGTGCAACTGGAGCTATATTCTCCTTTGGAAGGTAAGATACGGCATTTGACACCAGGACGCTTACACTTTGAAAGCCAGGGAACTAAACAAACTTGAGGTGCTGGAAGTATGGGCTCAAAGCAATAATTCAAAAGACTTAAATATTTGCTAGTGGAGGCTGAAAGGATGGGGCACAAGAACCACCTCATTGTTTTTGAAATATGTGAAAAGGTACAGAACCGAAAAAGAAAAAGAAGAGAAATAGTTTAACTTGACCCACTGTGATGTAGTTGGGATAATACGAGGAAATTAAACTCATGAAAATGGAAGCTGGCTGGAACAGAGGTTTACCTAAAAGGGCTGTTTCACTGTGGCATGGAGATGAATCAGGGATATCGCAATGAACTAGTGCTGCAGAGTGTACTGGTTTGTGAGCGCTTTTTATCTCTGCCGTAGACCCACTGGCTTGCTAAAGCTTTCCTGCTTGTGGTTGCGGTGAACTGGGTTAAAGGTTTGAGCAGCACAGTTTCTCTAAGTGCTGCTGGGGCTGTGGGGCTGGCTGCTGTTGGAACATGTCAGGAAGAGCCTACTGTGAAGCAGCAAAAAGCTGGAAATGCTGCCACTGTCACCACGGCGCATTGGGTCTGACTGGTGAGGTTGTCTCCTCCAGTCTTTGTAGGGACGTGTGGGTGCTGCTGGTCCATTTTTGTTTCTATTTACAGAATGGGACTACCTGTTCCTTTTTTCTCCTGGTGTTTTTCTGGGACCACAATACATGTCAGATGTGCTGTCTGCAGAGATACCTGTGGTCAGAGATGTGGCTTCAGGAGAAGTGGGCAAAGGATGACCTTTAGCCTGTCTGGTTTGCCTGAGCTATGGAGAAAGTGTAGCATGGGCACAGACTTGAACACAGGAGAGCTTGTGTCCAAGCCAGCCAATGACTGTGTTGCTCCATTTCTACTGCTGTCAGTACCTGAACAAGCTCAACTAATCCTGTTTTGTAAGCATTATTCCCTGCTGTCAGATGTGGAGATGAAAAGTACAAAGTCTGGTTCAGTTTCTCATGTCCTTGACCAGTGCTGTGAAAGTACGAGCTTCTTTGGTTCTACCTTTAAAAAATATTGAGGATGATAACATAAAATGGGCAAGCAAGAAGAAAAAAAAGAGGTTCTGAAACTATTAAGGTAGATAAATGCAGTTTGGAATTAATGTAGGGAAGAGTATGAGAGCACATGACTTCTTGGTAGGAGCTGTCTGCTGTGAGGATAAATAAAGAAAAGAATTGTAAAAGTCATGAAGGGGGGATATTACTTTGGCAGCTAGCTTGGTGGCAAAAGTGCTTGGTAGATAATTTTTTTTTAAATACTGTAACATAATTTTTTACTGCACTTCTGGCCTACTTCATGCCAATATGAGGTTACATGTATCATGACATATTTTATTTCAGTTTATTTTATTCCAGTCTTAATAAATACCACTTTTAATTTGTCCATATGAGTCTCAAACTGCCCTCTAGGAATTTTATGCAGACTGCAGGGGAAAGGTTAAACAATATTCAGCCTTCAAGAAGTGGCAGTGACAATGAGCTCCCTGAGCTTAACCCACTTGGATCTTTTCCCAGCCAAGACAGAACACAGACAATATGCACGAAAAGGATGTTGGTGCTCTACGAGGGTCTGGAGTCTGGTAGGTGCATGATGATTGTGTAATTACTCTTGCAGGGCTAAGTTTAAGAGTTCACTGAAATATTTCATACATGGAAAGAGTATTTGCATGCATAAAATCTTCATTATATATCAACAAAAACAGTTGGTCGAAAGTTTTGGGTTCAAAGTACATCTATTTAGAGTCCAGTTAAATCATTTTGAAGGCAGTGAATGGGTGGACTCACTTTCCTTGTTAAGCAAAGTGTTTCTGTGCCATTTTGTGTGTCACCTGGGCTCACTTTTATAGTACCAGAAGTCTGTGTTGTTCTGATTTTGCATCTGAATAATTTGCTGTGAAATTTTGTGCCATGACAGAGTGTGCCTTGCTCTTCAGCATCTGAGCTTTATTTGCAAAAAAAAAAGTCTTTCTGGTTCTCTTGCTTGTGAAGATAGATATTATGCCTTAAACAAGAGGTGCTAAACCAGTGCACTGCTCTTCCCAAATTTTCACACTGCCTGGAGCAAGAGGCATCCAATTTGAACTGTTCAGTCCCAGTTAGCATGGGAGCTCTTGACTGCTACTTCACATGGTACTGTTGTTCATTTCCCACATTTAGAAGTAGCATCATCAACATTTAAGGTTTTTCTAGCAGTTGGAGGGAAGAGTGGAATTGCCTTACAGCTGTGTGCTGCCTAAACAGTGTTGGGATCCATTGAATTACCCTCCCAGTTCCCTCAGTTTAGCCATAGCCACTGGCATGAATTGCTTTGGGTACTCCCAAATGTGACATTGAAATATTCATAGCAACAACTGAAGTCTTGTAGGCACCCTCCTTTGTCACTACTGACAACTAGACATAGACAGGGCTACACTTGCAGACTTTTTGAGGTGCTGGAAGTTTTCACATTGGGTTCACTGGTTCAGTTTTGCATAGAGATTTGTGTATACTTTTGTAAAAAAAAAAGAAACAAAAAAAAACCAAAAAAAAAACCACCCCCAAAAACCCAGCAGCATTTTGGTGCTGGATCTCCTCTGGCATCAACAGTCCTTGTGATGGCTTCAGCAGAGCAAAGATGCTTTCCCCGCTCCTTCCAGCAGCGTTCCTACTCACAGCCTGCAGCCTTTCTGAGCAGTCAGCAGGAATAACCAGCGCAGCCAGCACTGCATTCGTGCGTGGGCCCTGGAAGAAAACACACAGAAAATGAGTGTAATTGGTTTATGCTGCCTGATTAATTTATTACTTATTTCCTGACAAGTTCATTGAAATGTAATTTTCTGAGTGGTGATAATATCCACAGAGTAAAAGATGGAGGATGGACAAGTTGAGAATACTAAATCACGAGCAGTATTGTAGCTGGGAGACTTTGTTGGGCTTTTCATTAGAGATTGCATTCTGTTATTATGCGGCCTCATTAGTTATGCTGATTGAGGCAGGGGAAACTTTAATGACTGCTGTGTTGGGCATTGGAAACATATTTTAACTTACTGATGTAGAATATGGAAAATAATTGCTGGAACTGTATTAGCAGGATGGATAGGGGCACCTTAGACTCTCCATTACTCTCAGAAATGGAGAGCTCAGAGATTGCTCTCGTTATGGATGGTAGTTGACTTTCTTGGTGTTTTTGTTGTTACAGCTTTATAGAGTACACTTTTTATTGTTTTCAATGACTTTATTCTTTTCAATGCTGAATTCTCAAGCTACCCTGTAGGTTGTTATTAGCTGTCCTGTAAAATTCACAAGCTGGCTTCGCCTGATGCAGTTATTTAGCGGTCACATAAAATGTATATCTGGTCATCTCTTATCAGGCTCATTTAAACAAAGATATTTAAAATTGACATTCCTACACAAGTGCCTAATTTACAAATAGCAGTAAATAGTCCAGGCAGCATGCCAGAGACACCATGGAGGCTTGTAACCTGATGCTGGCTGCAGTGGATGAGGACTGTGACAATTTCTTGCTTTTTTAATAATTAAAGCATTGAACCATTCTTGTCCCTGATCCAAAACAGCGTTGGTAGGATTGATGTTTAAATCAGACACTATATGCCTGCTGAGTAGACTTACTCCTAGTGTAAGCTCTCCAGCAGTTTTCAAATAATTTTCTGTGTGGATTTTCTTAGTTGGGGATTGAGATTAGTCTGCAGAACACATATTTTTAATATATATTTCTGCATCAATGGAAAGTATTATTTTGTATGTTTTAATGAAACAGTAAAATTTCTAAACATAAATGTTGCCTGTTCACCGAAAAAGGTGTAATGCAAATTAAAATCAACATTTTATGAAGAAAGAGTTGACAGGAGGTATGTGAGTTTGCTTATTAAGAGCTACTTTTTTTTTTTTTAATATTTCAAAGAGGCTATTTATAATGTCAGCCAAAAAGCTTTATAAATAAATGAGGCATTAGACTTACAACAGAAAACAGTATAAATTACAACAACGATGGTGATTACCCATTTCACTGACAGGCATGTGTAACATTTTATTTGTGTTTGAACTGAAGGAGTCTGATGGTGTATTTTAGAAATAGGTAATGAAGAATTAATTGTTTCTTTATTAATATTAGTGACATTTAATGGTAATATATCCTCTCGCTCTTAGAATAGATGTGTGGGTGACATTGTTCAGAAGTGCTTTCCAATTATTTTAACAGAAACCATATGTACAGAGGGTAGGCGAAGTGCAGGATATCAAGTCTAGGTAATTGATGCTATGCAGACTTTATAGACTTTCTCATTTCGTTTTTAATTAAAGTTTCAGTGCAATAGAATCCTTTAAAGTAAATTAAAATTAATCATCAGTAGGTAAAGCTGCTCTACGGAGAACATAAAGCCGCCAAAACTCTTTTTCATACTGTGCATATATTGATCAATCAGTCAATATTAATTGATTTATATGTAAATGTACCATGTGAGCTATTTGGGAAACCTGAAAAATGTTGGATGTGAATCCTATTAGGGCAACAGTTATTTTGTCATGGGTGTCAATCAATAAATACTTAAGTAGATTACAGATCCAATATAAATGGTACTAGTTCAACTATGCGATTACATTTCAAAAACTCTACATGGTTATCTTTCAAAAGATATTTTATGCCATTTCCTTTTTTGTTCATGTTGCAATATTGCTTTCTACAGTGATGATCTTTGAGATCATCAGTATTGAATGGTACATGAAAATGACTTTTAAAAATTGCTTTTCATGTGCATGTATGTATTTTGATGAAACTTGTTGTATGCTATGTTTTTTTTTTTTGTTAGGAATCTGCATTTTCCACTGAAGGAGATTCTCTTTAAATGAAGTAGTGAATCAAGTTAACTTTTCAGTAATTCAGTGATGTGTGATGAAATATTGTGAATTGCTATAAAGGAAAAGTCCCAGATTTTATTTAGATAAAAATCTTTCTGGCGTTAGAAGATGAAATCCTGACACTGTTGAAATCATTGTAAAATATCCTGTTGAGTTCAATGGCATTAACAGTTTCACCTTCTGAGTTTGTTGAAAGTAAGGCTAACATGTTAGGAATTAAGATAAGGTGATCTGGGCTTTAAACTTCCTCAGAACCTTCTGCAAATCCAAACCATATTTCTTTGTACCTCAGCTGCCTGGATGGAATATGGTGATAATAATTTCTTACATCATAGGAATGCTGAAGAGAGACACTAGGAGCTGACAGGTTTGGGGTTTTTGTTCAGGTTCTGGCGAGTTTGGAATTGTGCAAGTATGTAGATGGGTTCAACAAGTACCCACAATGTCTGGGTGTTGCATAAATAACAACCTAGGAATTGTGTGTGCCGTCCAGATAACTCCGTAATTCATGGAGAGCACAAAAATAACTTTGTACCTTGGAAGTTGTCACAATGTTCACTGAGTGGCATAATTTAACTGTGTTGTGAGATACAACAAACACTGGATAGGCGAGAGAACCTTTCCTATGTCTTTCACATTTGTTCTCTGTTGACAAGGAGAAAGATGAGCAGATGATGAGCTAATTTAAGCACATGATGAACTTTAAGCATATAACTAAGCCATGTGTTTAAATTCATGTTTCCGTGGTCTGAGGACCTGCAGCTCTTGCTCAGTGAGCAGGCTCTAAAGAGATCCAAGCCATGATAAGACATAAGGACTTAGCAAGCAGCCCTTTTTCATTGAAGATGTTAATTCTAAGGTATAACAAAATTCCATTGTGCAAGCCCTATGGTTTTCCTTTGTCATATTAATAAAGTTCTGCTTGGGAATGGTAAAATACCTCCTTTTTGTTCATGCACCTGTGTGAGGTTTAATTCAGGTTAGAGAGCCCGAGCACTGTGGGGGTTTCGGGTTTGGTGGTAATGAAAAACAGATAATCCGCATGGTTTTGTGCAAACAAGAAGGGCATGTAGAGGGCGTGTGACTGAGTGAGTTGGGCTGACAGTATTTTTAATGATACAAGAAGAATAAAATAATCCTTTACTTTCTTCAGTCACCCACTTATTGGGCACTAAGAACAATTAAATATGGGAAATAAAATCGAATGGCCTTTTAAGCAATCAATGTAAACTTCTGTACTGAATTACTGAAGAATAAAAATATACTGTGTCATCAGTCTTTAAATACCTCGCTCATTAAAAGGTTGCGCACTGACCTCTCAGCCCTAATCCTCTGGATTATTAGTATTAATTTCTTTTTCTTTTTGGTCTTTTTCATTTTTTTTACAGGACAGAGGGAGTCAGTTTCCACATCTATCAAATTAGGGCATGGCTTTAAGAAAACAAGTTATGTGATGTTTAGTTTGAAAGGAGAAAGAACACGGTTCTTTCTCTCTGCATTGTTTGGGTGGTGTGCGTGTAAATGTAACATTTTAAAGGGGTGGTGTTTTTGTTTTTAAAGAAGGACCTGGCTTTTTCAGTGTGTCAGGTATCCATCCAAACGAGGTTATAAGCCCAGGTTTCAGCCTGTGCCTGCTCCCCAGGCTGCAGGAGCTTGGGGCGAGAGAGCTGCTGTGCTTCACTGGTCACAGAGGGGACTCCGGGAGCCAGAGCAGCTCCAGCAGCCGGAGGGTTTCTCTCCCATGTGCATCTGCCCATTGCATGACCCAGCTACTTGGTTCCTCGGTGAACTATGGGATGATGGGTCACAGCACTGCAAGGAACAAATCTTCAGCCTTAGTGAGATCTCGGTGACTTGCAAGTACGTGGCTGCTGCTGGCGGGTGGAAAGCTAGTTTATTTTCAAGCCAGTAGCTTGCAGTGTTGATTTTCATCTGGTTTTCCACAGTCCTTTCTTTTTTTTTTTTGTTCTCTCTCTGCTAGTGGCCAGATATTACTTAGGTATGTTGTTGCTCTCTGTTTCTGCCTGGTTGTCATCTCACAGCAGTAGTTTCAGCAGAATGAACTTATTGGTGCATGCCCCACATGTTGTGGCATGGCAATGAACTGCTCCACTGCAAAGTTTTAGGGGGATCATGATCACCAAAAAAATTTTTCTTTGCAGAGTTGAAAGTGGTGAGCTACTTATGTGGCAAGGGGTGTCTTTGGGGTAAAGAAAAACCATTTTAGCCATACCAAAATGTTGAAGAACAAAGCAGGGTACTCTCTTGGAGTGAGAGCAGCAAAGGTGATTCCTTCCATGGTTGAACTTCAAGAAAGATAGTTGTTGTGGTTTATGATCTTTTTATTGATGAGTATTCTCTCCAGGGCTCAGTCTCTCTGTGACCTGTGCATAGGCTCAAGCCTAAGCCATAGGTTCAGTAGTAAATTGCTTTCAAGTTCACTTTTTGGGGAAATTGAACGCCATGCCATTTCCGCTGCCTGGATGGATGAGTGCTGTGATGGAGTGGTGGCTGTGCCTTCATTATCCTAAGCATGTTTGTGACCACTGCTGGTTTCCATTTCCAAGCTGTGATTGGTAGAGCATTTTTCTCTGCAGTCAGTATTGGCACTGCCTGTTTGCAGCTATAGCAAGTCTGGCTATCTTTCTAGTGCCTGCAGTGCATTTGGAGTGGGACAGCTTTAAAAGGCTCAGCAGTAATTGCCTGGTATTCATTGATTCATCTTATATTTATCGTGGTGACTTTAACAAAGCTGATCTCATTTCATATTCATCCCAGTGTTCATGCACAATGTTTCACTATAATTCATCATCGTTTAATGGGAATGTTGCCCTGAAACCTTTTTGCTCAGAGGGAAATCTGGATTTGTCTCATCACTGTTTTACCCATAGCAGATTTGTCAGTCAGGAAAATTTTTCACAGGAATGCTAACATTGATGTGTGAAGTAGATTCAATTGCTGGAAATCAGAATAGAAAGGAAAAAAAAAAAAGTTCATTTCTGCATCTAGGAAGAGAAGCACTAGGAGACAAACTATTGAAGAGTTCTGAACAGGCTTATGAAACAGCTATAAACCCATATGAAACACTTTAAAAAGGCATATTACCTGTTTCTACTTCCATCCTCCAAATTCTGAATTGTAGTTGAAAACACTGCCTTTCCTTTCTTTTGGTATTTTCATAGGTCAGTGACTTGGTGGTGGGTAATATTTCAGGTATATTGCAGGATAAGAAGCTAAGCAGTTGTAATGCTTGTCACAACTGCCTTTGTTAACAATACATAAGATATTTACATTTTATTCTCTAGGTGTTTTCTTAAAACACATACAAAGATCTCATGGAAATTTGAAACTGAACCTTCTTCTTCTGTTCTTCATGTATTTGCATGGATATTTGTTATTCATGTGTTCAATTACTAATGTATTTGTGCTCTAAGTTTTTAGGGCTGTATATTTGCATATTTCAGTTTTTCAATTAACTTTATTTAGCAAACATTTGATCTGCAGACTGGATAAAGCTGGGTGTTGCTGTGACCAGGGAAAAAACTTCAGCTGAAGTGGAAGAGCAGCCCCTTGCCTTGTTCATTATACAGTGGAGTCTCCAGTAGGGCCTGACACAAAGCCCTTGCCAGTCTGTTTGGTGGCTGACATTGATGCAAGTGTGCTTTTCTTCAGGCTAATAAAGGACCGTTTGTTTTAGGCACTTACTCCCTTTTCTTGCTAGCATCTCCACAAACAGAGTTCTTCTATAAATAGTGCTATTACCTGCCTGATGCCCTTTTCCCTTCAAGTTTTTCAGTATTTTTCTTCCTTGCCTTGTAGTCCACTAAAACACAGAGCCCAGCAGTTTATTTTGTGTGATGTTTGTTTTCCTTCATTTTCTACTGTCTAAAGTGCTCCGGTGTTTTGTTGCTTGAGCTCTAATTCCCTTTGAACTCAGTATCATAGAAAAAGTATGGGCCTGAAGGTGTGCTTCAAATGGAGAAGTCCTTCAGGTTTAGGAATTGCTTTTCTAAAATTTTGAGCAGCAAAGATCTTACTTGAAATTATTTCTGTATCTTGAGCTGATTGAGGCTAGAGGAAGACCAGCTTTCTTGGTGCAAAGTACTGCAGGCACCTGGGACAGTGGTCCTGCCAGCCAGGAGGGGGAAGGTGACAGCAGCTCTCCACGGGTGTCCTGCTTGTTCCTTCTGGGACTGGGCTGGGCTTAAACATTTGCTTATCTTCAGGATGATTTTAATGTATGCTTTATTTCTTGGCAACTTCAGCATGATATTTTTCTGTCATGAGAATAATAGACATAATTGGATTTTTCTCTTTGAAAGTGATGTAAAATCTCCTGCATTAGAATAATATTAATAATTTGGAGAAGGAGAGAGGACAAAACAAAAAGCACATTTTCCTGTTGATCCTCCTTTGGATGCACCAAAGAAATAAGGAGTTACTGAAAATTGTATTGTAACTTGGTACCTAGGCTGGAAAGAGGTCTCTTCAAAGATAGTGTGGTTGGCTTGGGCCAATTCTCTTTGCAGCCAGCTCTAAAAAAAGAGTAGTAAATGGTAAACAGTTTTTAGTTTTATCTTTGTTGTTGGCTTGTTGCATCTCTCACTTCTGCCTGTTGTTCCTTAGCTCAGGAATCACTTTTTTCCCCAGGGCTGCTTTGCTCAAGGATGTTTTCTCAGTAAGTAGTCCAGAGAAATTTCTTCAATTCATCACTGGTCTTCTATGGGATGATCCTGAGGTCTAGACTTGCCCTGTCAGCATGTTATACTGCTCCCAAATGAATCTTTTCTTTCTCTTCTGTTTTGGCAGCGAGATGGTAGCAGCAATGATAGAACTGCAGTTGTGTTTCTAATTTGTAATCTGTGCAGTCTCCTGGTCAAAGAGGGTGCTTGCCTTGATAATGTGCCTGAAGACTTTGGTGTGCATTGTACCATCAACTACATAAATCACGTGTACTTTGCTTGATGATAAATTTCTTCTTCAGCTTTGAGGTAGAACACAGAGACACAGGTATGTTTTGTACATACTTGAACATGTGTAATAGTGTAGTTAAGCTGTTATGCCAACTGAAGGCAATAACCACATCTTCTGTGCTAAGATGAGGGTAGTGATCCTGTTTCTGTGGGGCTGAGATGCCCTCTGTGTGTGTGAGCAGGGTCTGGAGAACCTGCGGAGTTTACACCCAAAGGTAGCTACAAAGTGGTGATGGGCACCTGCCTTTGGTGTATATTTTCATAAAATGCAGTTTGGTCTTGCTTCCATGGCAGATTTGCCTAGGCAGTTAGTGGATGGTAGTGAGATGATGTGAGAAGCAGGAGAGCAGGATATTCCAAGGAGTTTTCCTGGAGTGCATGGAGGGATGGGCAGTGTTGAGGATACTGCCCACACAGCACATGGTCAGTGCTAGTACGTGTACCTGTGCCTTTATATTGCACAGGGTAATGCACCAAGGACATTTAGAGTACACACTGCAGTGGGCTGCCTGCTTTAGGTGAAGTGGGACATGATTCAGGTAACATCCAAGAATGACAGTATTTGGCAAAGTAATGGGTAATGCTGGTATTGCTGTTGGTGTCCACAATAAACACCTCAGTCTTCCCTGTTGGTGTCAAACTGTAGAGAAGGGCTGTTACTGAAAAATGTCTTTGTTTTCTTGCAAGCACGCTGTGTTACCCACTTTGGATATACTGCTAAAATCCAGTTATAGTTATATTATAGTGCTCTTGTGGTACTGATGACTATTAATCATGTTAAATGTGTTTTACAAAACAAAGATTATCCAAAAAAGCATTTCTAGAGCTGTTAAGTAATGTAAGTATTTGTGTTTGTAGCAGAGATAAATAGCCTTATGCTGATCAGAACATTGGACATACACTGAAGTAAGGCCTGAGACATCCCAGCTTGAATGTCAGAATGGCATGATCCAGTATGTCATAGTCCCATGCACGTGGTAGGGTTGTGAAAGTGACTTTCCCCAAAAGCCTGGTGAAGATTTATGGCCACCAGTGGTGTTACTAGAGTGACAAGAAGTAGAGACTTCCTAAATTAAATATTTTAGGTGTTTTTAATTTGTCCTAATTCTTTAGAAGAGCTGGATGAAGCTGACAAGCGATACAGGCGTTTTAATACCTCGGTCAAAGTCCAGTAAAAACCTGATATGAGCTGTAAACTGGTTTTTGCATGTTCAGTTGCAGGGGAGGGCTGTTCCCTGCATTAACAGCCCTGAGCTTGACTCCCTTGGCTCCTTCAGGAGTAGTAAGTCATTGCTGTGATGATATGCCTCAGTGATTTTACTGTCTATGAAATAGAGACCATCTTCATATGAACCTCTGGGGGTTCTTTGTAATAATATTGTATTTTTAAAAAATGGCTGTACCACTCTACATAATCTCCGCTAATCGGTACATAAACCCTGTTTGGCAGTTTAAACTGTATGCACAAAATACGAGATTTGGCTCTCCCTGTTCCAATAGTTAAAAGCTTTACTCTGGTGCAAAGCACATCTTTAATTGTTTCTAAGTGCACTACCCAGGCCTGTCTTTCTATGTGCCAGATATTTTCTATTTTTTTTTCTGTTCCATTGTATCTCTGAGCAAACAAAATCTTGGCTAAATTGAAGGATTACTTTCTGAAATAAAGCCTTGTTCTGTGGAGTTTGCATAAACTAATCTCTCCTGTTGTTCAGAGTTGATAGAATAAAAATTCCGTGTCCATTATTCTTGCATTTTCACCAAGTAATCTTATGTCTGGAGCCAGTTTTCATCTATTTTTAATATATTCTTGATGGATGGGTTTATTTTCTACCTACATATGGCAAAAATGTTTCGTTTTAAGCAAGTTACCCTGCTCCCTCTTTTCCCACAAACAAAGGCACTTTCATTAATCTGCTTTCAGAAGCTTGAAACTAGAAGTTTCTCTTCCTGTGCATGAGTAATTATAGGTGAGCCGTGGATTAAATAACCTACTGGAAAATCTTTTTTCATCCGTAGCATGGCTGAGAACTTTGAGAATGAGTCTTGTCTATTCGAGCCTCTGTACTATGGAAAAAGGCGCAAAAGCCTTTGGTAGGCTGGAAAAATAAGTTGTTTTTCACAGCTTGGCCATTTTTGCTCTCCATGTTGTAGTTGGCATTAGTAATGGAAGGAGCCGTATGATGCTACTGCTAGGTAAAGTGGTTTCTTTTAATTTTGGGATTCTAGAGGTCTGTTTTAAAAGAGTTTAAGTAAAATACAACTTTTATAAACACCTGTTTCTTTGTCAAATAGAATCATAGAAGTGTTTGGTTTAAAAGGCACCTTAAAGACCATCTAGTTCCAACCCCCCTGTCCTCTTCTCACAGTAGGTGAGACAGATGATTTTCCAAGGTTAACACCATTCCTTGTTTAGTAATCATGAAAAGACATATCTGAATTTTCTGGAAACTGATTTTACTTCCTTTTCACCTGGCTTTTTATGACTGGAAGGTATATGGGGGCATTTGAGGTTTGTTTTCCTTTTTTTTTCCCTCCTCCCTCTAGACACAGCTAAGGACATGAAACTCCATCACTCTTCATTCAAAGTCAGCACTGCCTCCTCAATTGCTGGTGGTCTTGTCTGGTATAAATGTGTATTCTTCTCACTGTGCTTCCATCAAGCTTCCATTGCTTGCAGATGCAGCCCCTCTGGAGGCTTGCTTGGTCTCACATGTGGCACCCATAGTACCCACCCTGAAGTGGCTGAAGGTGCAGCCGTGTTCTTCCCTGCTCAAGGAGCAGGTGCTGCTCCAGTCAATGCAGCTTGTCCATGGCCCCCACCTCTTGCCACCCACCAGGTCAAGAGAACATGCTCCTGACCTTGTCAGTGAAGTGATATGGGTGACATTCTTCATGTTTGGAGAATGAAACTCTGGTGACTGTCCAGAGTGTGGCACCTCGTGTTTGGTTTTAGAGTTGGGTCCGGATGTGGTAAATATTGCTTTGATATTAATGAGAAAGCATCTGCCTTTCAGTCTTTGGGCATCTCGCACAGATAGCTTGTTTCCTGGCATAGTGAGTGTTTTGTTTTTGATTTATAGTTTGCTTTTGGCTTCCACAGCTGCTTTTGGTGTCCGTCAGCTGTAGCTGACACTTTCCGTATTGAATCTTGTAATTTTCCAGGGTTAAGATTCTGTTTTTATTAAAGAAATGCTGCTTTAACGTGTGGTCTGGCGGGCACATAGCAAATCTTCAGAAAGGAGACCAAAGTGTTTTGGTGGTCTTCCCTCTCCCACCTCCCCCATGCCAAATGTCTTTGGATTGTATCCATAAATATGCTGCACATCTGTGAATTGCCAGACTTGTACAGTTACCTGTCTGGTAAAAGGTCATGCCAATCCCTCAGATGAGTGTGTGTGTGTAAAAATAATTAATTGCTGTGTTGATTCCTTTCTAAGTGATGACACTACAGCACAGGAGTAAGTAAAATTTGCTTTTTATCCTACCTCCTCAGATGATTTACACTACAAGGCAATTCTCATTAAGGAAGTCGATCAAATAGCCTGGTTTATATAAAGCTCAGTCACAGCTGGTAAGGATTATGTACAGAACAAAATCCAGTGTTTGTTTTCATGTGTTTAGATTTCTAAAAGCCATTAAGGAGACCTAAGCTATGTTCTGGATGCCCTTCCTGTAATTAATACGTAGTACAGAGAACAGTGGAATAGAAAGGACTGCTCATCTCTCTGTGGCAGTGACTCACTCACTGTCAGTGGCAACACAATGAGCTTGAAACATTCCTAGTCTTCAGGGCAGAAAGTGAGACTGGCCTTGCAGCCTGCTTTGTGTACTCACAAATGGAGAATTTAGTAACCAAAGCATCCTAAGAGTCACAAAGTTGTGACTCTGGATGGGAGCACACCCCACCAGCAGCTCCATCCAATTCACAGCTAGGGGTTTCCAGGTTGGGACTACTGATTGATTGCAGGGGAGGGCAGGAGGGGTGGTAAGAGTGTGAAAAAGAGAAGAAAAGGAAATAGAGAAAAATAGTGCTGCAGATGTTCAGTACCAGGCAAGGTAGACCAAGAGCATGACACTTTGTTTGGAAATTCGCTGGCAGCCAGCAGACCTTGATCATTGACGCTGCTGGCGTTTCACACAAGCCACCCACTCTCTAAGCAGAAGCCATCTGCTCTTGGGGCTGCTGTCTTTGTGCAGGTGTGTTGCAGCAATCTGGCACCTTGCTGGTGAGGAGCAGCCCCAGTAGAGTTTTTGTGGGAAAGAGAGCATTTCAGAGATGGTCACATGGAAGAAAGGTGGTGGAGGTGCTTCTTGAACACACAATCCCACCTGAATGGACAAAGTGGCTGCAGCAGTGGTGCAGGAAAGATTCTTCTTCCCAGCCTATATTTGACTCTGTCTTGGTCCAAATCTGTCGTCAGCCAGTCCTGAAATGTGCATGGCGTGTGCCTCTTAGAAGTATTAAGGTGACTTTTTTTGCTAACTAGCTAGTTACAGTACACGTATTTTATAAAGACATTACAATTTCTAAGGTCTTTTAAACCAAGGGTTTAGCCATAGCAGAGAATTCTTTTTAGTGGGTCTGAATGGTAAGGTTGAGAGGATGGGGAAACACCTACATTCTGAGCATCTATTTCTTCTTACACTCAGTTAAGCAAGGAGAAACTTTATTGCTTTGTTTGTTTCAAGTTCATAAGGGGGAAAAAAAAGGGCTATAGGCAACAAATAATTAATTAAGTAGATATGGAGCTATTTTAAATGCGAATATTTTTAACTGCTAATTAAAGTTTGGAGGGGCTCAATTTATGGCACTTGGCAACTAAGACAGATGAATACAGTTGTTTTTGTTCTCTGAAGTATAAACTGCTTTCCTTGCTTGAGAAGCATCCTGTTTTCTTTAGGTTGAAGTATGTTTCGAACTTGTTTTCACCCTGAGGATTCACTTAGCCTTAATAAATTCTGTTCCTCACCAACTGCAGATGTTGAGGCTGGTGTCATAGTGGCCAGGATGTTTTCTTTCCTTCATCTGTCTGTCTCCCTTTGCTGTTCATGGTTTTTTTTTTGGGTTTTTTTTTTTACTTTTTTTAAAATGTTTGTTTATTGTATTTTCTGTGGGGGACCAGTAACCACCACTCTCGCACAATTCTGCTATTATACTGCTTTATGGATGTGTATTATTATTTTTATTTTCTTACTATTTATTCTGTGACTAGGCCTTCTCATATGTTAGAGGACAAATTCATGTCCCAGATGACTTTTTGTCAAACAGGTGTGTCTGGCTTTCAGTGTCATTTCATCTGGACAGAGGAGATGAATACAAATGGGAACTTGTTGAAGAGTAATGCAGGTGAAATGTTTTTGCCTAGCAATTGTCATTTGGCACAAACTATTCTGCAGAACAACATGCATGAATTGAAATTAGGTTGCAGTTTTTAACAGTGTGTGGGGTGGGACAGAAGTGGAAAAGACACTTTAAGGGTCTGCTCTGCTCCTTGCTGGGTGGGCAGTGTGGGTCTGTGCAGGAGCATGTTTGTGTGCTTACATATGTAAATTTGGGCACCTGAAATTCATCTGGAATGAGTTGGCCTCACATTTTCATAGGATCAGACAAATAAACCTGTGGCTGGCAGTTAAATGTCTTGGACGTCTGTTACCTAAGGCTGAAAACACAAGCTGGCTTCCTACTTCACCTGCCTTGGAATGATGTTGGGAATGGTACAGGATGGTTCTACTCCACTAGTGTGTCGATGGTAAATAATACTCCCTGCATCCCGCAGTTGTGTGGATGTCTTATGTCCTCACAAATCAGTTCCGCCTACATACAATTACAAAAGCTTAGTTTATTGTTCAGAAAGCATATTAAAAGGAAAAAAAAAAAAAGAAGTAAGTTTCCTTTAGATGAGCTGCATTAAAAATAGTAGTGTCCTGACACTGGCTCTTTGGAATAAAGAAATTAATGCTGTTACTGGAGGACCTTTCTGTGCTAGGCAGTGTGCAAATACCCCACAGCAAATAGTCCTTGTGCTCAGAGGGACTGTGGTGTCAGTAGACAAGGCATGCATTGGGAGAAGGAGCTCAGACCAAATAAACATGGGATGGCAGCAAGTACCTTGCCAGGAACAGGGTTATTTATTGCTTTGTTTGTTTTTTGGGGTTTTTTTCTGTTTTGTGATGAAAGCGAGTCAGTTACATGACAAGAGGACAAAAGTGAGCTCAGGGGAGAGAAAAAAGAGTAAGTCAAACTTGGAGAAGCAGATGCAAGGACATGGCAAGGCAGAAGGAGAAAGCCCAGTGTGAAATGCTGAGCAGTTTGGGGAGAACAGAGGGCAGGAGCAGAGGGAGAGGAAGGTGTTGAGCAAGGCAGTGGACATGGCTGAAATTACAGTGGTGGCCATGCTGGGGTGAAGAGAGGGAAGGAGACCTGTGTTCAGGGTGAGCTGGATGCCCTGAGATGGTCTTGAGGGCCACTGGGGAACAGAAGGAAGAGAAAAAGGTTTGGCTTGAGTCTCGAGTAGAAATGGAGTGGGGATGGACTGTTCGATCTCACACTGTGCTGGTGTCAGGTTCAGTGGGGTACTTTGCTGAAGGCAACGTACAACTTTTTACTTTTAAATAATGATTTAGTGATCACTAAGGCTAGTGCTTAAACAAAACTCATCCCAGTAAGTGAAATCCATTATGAGAGTACATCTGCATTGATTGTCATGCTGGATCTTTATCCTCTCCCAAGTGTAGGATGGCACATTATCTCAGCTTGCTTCAGACGGATGGTTAATCCATAGTCTTTTGCTGTCTCAGCACACCGATTGGGGATGAACTTGAGACAGATGGAAAGTTGAAGTCAAGTTCTGTAAGTAAAAAAGTGTACATTGGTTAACTCTGTGGAGGCCTTTAATTTTCCTCAGTGAAAAAAGCGTGCCAAATGTTAAATAGAAATATTCCTGACATCTGTGCTGCAAAAAGAAGCCCAAGCAGAGGAAACCAATACACAATGGTCTGTGTTCAGCAGTAAGACAGGTAGTGTTATCACAGCCGTCCCATTGGACTTTTAAATGTAGGGGTTATGTTTCATAATCCATCTTTTTATGGAAATGGATTAAAAAAAAATTTAAAAAATGCTGACCACAGAGCCTGCACACAGGATTCTGCTGAGCTGTGGCAGAGAACTTGCATGTCTGTCTTCTGATAGAGCTTTCTGTAATTCGAGTCATTAGTAGCTGTTTGAGAGCAGGTAGGCCTGCATTATTTTCTCACTGTGATACTTCTGAATGCTGCATATGATGTTGCTCCATAGCACCTTGAGTGTTTTGGTTGAAGTATGTTTCTATTTTCTCCCCACCTTGGATGGCAAGCCAAAAATTATTCTTCCTGCATTTCAGGACCATGAAATAGTCCATTGAAGATTTGGGTGTTTTCTTCCATTTACATTTGGTAATGTTAGAGATGAAATGGAAGAGAACATGCTGCCCCAGGAGGTGTGGTGACAGTCGTGGTTATTTGGCATTGTTCTCCTTGTTCCAGTTTTTTGTTAAAATTTAAGTAAATAAAGAGCTAAATTTTCCCTTGAGCCAGGATGGTATTTCAAGAGACTTTTACTGTAACTAAGAGAAGTTGCCTGAGTACTCTCAGGGGATGAGTTTGTCGTCAGTGTCATTACTATCCTGTAGTGAACTGAGTAGCAGCATAGAGGTGGTCTAGAGAACCTGCTGAATATTAAATACACGCAAATGTAAGAGGTATGCATGTATATAGCAGTAAATCTGTTCCATAATATATGAAGTTTTTCTCTAGGTCTCATATAAAACTGTGAATATAAGGGCTCTAAACAGTAGTGTTTTCTTCCAAGCAGATGAAATGATATTCTGTTGTACTGTTGAAGTACACTCTCAGGGGTGCTCTTGAGGAAGACTGTGTCAAATACAAAGTTGGAAAAGCTGTTATACTTCATGTTTGATTTTTGCATATTTTCAAACCTCAGAAAATGAAGTGTTGCTTCATTAAAACTAAGATTATCTAGACAATGAGTGTAAATACTTGCAATTTGTTTAAATAGCATTATAACTCTCACAAAATACAAGATTTTAAAGAAGAACTGAATTGCCTTGTCTCTGCCATTATGAGTTATCTGTAACATAACATTTAACACTCAGAAGATGTTATACTGCATATATTTCACCCTACTGCTTCTCAGATTCATATGAAACGTTTATTTTCAGCACACAAATATACATAGAAAACTTAATGCTGACTATAGTAGAATTAAAGTACTTGAGAATATTTAGGACATATGTAAGGAATAGTTTGAGGCTTGCTGGTGCTCTCGATGTAGATCATAGAATCATGGAATAGGTGGTCTGGATTTGCCAGCATTAAAGATACAACTGTAAACAAATATCACTAAAAACTGTTTCCCATAAAATAATGGCAGCTGCTGTTTTCTCTGTGGTTGTGGATGAGCCTCACCGTGATAGGTAGGGGTTAGATTCTGACAGATTGTGCTGTTGGTCTTGTCATTTGCATTTTTGTGGGTTTTATTGGTAAAATACAGATAAGCATTTTATAGTTAGAACTGTTACCGACAGCTTGACATGAACTCATATTTAGTGCTATCAAAATGACACTTCTGCTTATGTAAACTTACATGCTTATTACTTATGTCTCCCAAGATAATTGTTCGCTAAACAAGGCAAATGTAAACAGGAGGCTATTTTTTCATAAAGTTGCTCCTTCAGTTTCCTGTCCATCCCAAAGGTCAAATCCTTTTTTGTGAGACCAAAAACAGTTGCTGACGCAGCGGTGACAATGAAGAATGACAATATTATGATCTATGGTATGGTTAAGAACTCAGAGTTAAAGGTTGTAACAGAGAAACATCCTTTCAGCAGGTTTCTGCAAACCTTAATAAGTGGCAAAAGAAAAATGCTTTAGAAATGAGCACTCATTTAGAATGCTTATTCCTTCATAGTTTAGTCTTTAAGTACTTTTTTCCTGCAGAGGTCTTTACCTGCTAGGGTGCATTCGTATTGCACACACTGTACAAAATACCTGAAGTGCCGAATAAAGCTGTGCTACCACCAAATCTGAATAACTCAATAGTGTTGTCTTTAGCCGTGGTCATATTGCCACTGTGCAGTGGAAACTTTTATTAACATTGTGCAGCACACTGAAGCTTGTAAAAGCTCAGGTGAAGGGCTGACTGATGATGGAGTGGGAGACTCAGCCCAAGTCACAACCTCTGATAATCTGCTCCCACCTCATCTTTCACCATTACTGCTCAAGTTGGTTCCCGTCCGAGAGGGTTTGGGATGGAGGCCCAGGTCCCTGCAAGTGCTGTGCCCAAGGTGCAGCTGTTAGATAAAATTTTTCGGCGTAGTGGTAGGAAGAGTCTTGCTGGCATCACTGTGAGGACAGTGGCAGAAGGAAAAAAAGAAATCACATATCAGGGGCTCTTCTATGATGAGCTGTTGTGGTTTAAAAAATTAACTCTGTCCCAGAAAATTTACTTTGTCCTGGCTAAACCCAGTACCTGAAGTCTGGCTCAGACTTTTGAAATGGGCTCTGGAGCAGATATTTGTGCTGCATGAGGCTCAGTGCCCATGCTGGGTTCATTCCCAGCACTCAAAGCTGTTTTAGCTTTGCTCAGAAGAGCTCTACTGATTTCCCTTCCAAGTAATCCTCTACAAGCCTGGTGGAAGAGGTTGCATTTATTCATAGCCACCTGTTTGTTTGTTTATTGTGAACCTGGGGGAAGTTTATTAGACATATTAGACATCAAGTTTATTTTTGGTTTTAGCTTTTAATGCTGGATGTTCTGCAGCTCAGGATGTTTCACAGGACAGCTTTTGTTGTGCTTTAAAAAAAGCTTTAATTGCTTCTCTCTAGCTTCCCATCCATAGTTTTTTGGTGGAATTTCAGTGATGTTTTTCTAGTTATGCTATTGATTTTTTTCTTTCACTAAAAAAGGCAGAAGGTTTTTTTAATGCATTCATTTTTGTCATAAGAGAAGAAGGTGACATTTCATAGAATGGTTTGGGTTGGAAGAAACCTTAAAGATTATCTAGTTCCACCTCCTCCACTGTGGGTAGGGATATCACTCACTAGATCAGGTTGTTCAGGGCCCCATCCTACCTGGCCTTGAGCATCTACAACATTTCAAGGAGAATCAGGTTTTCTGGAGTAGGCTGGAAGTTGGTGTCACCTCCTAGTAAATGACTGTGTTCCTACTTGCAGTTGGGAGCTGCAAAAGTTGGGGCTCTCAGTAGCTGGGTTGAGAGGGATGGGATGCTTGCTGGAGGGGACTGTAACTGGTCCTTTTGTGATATTGATGGTCTAGGACAAGGGAGAGTCTTGATGTGGGTCTGACTTTTTTTTTCCAACAGACAAGAGAAATATGCTAGTTTTACATGGGAAACATCTTTGAGAAAACGGGAACTTACAGGAGAATTTCTGGGGTAACGTCATTGTGGCCTTTGAGTACCTAAAGGGAGCTACAAGAGAGCTGGAGATGGATTTTTCACAAGGATGTGTGGTGACAGGACAAAGGGTGGTGACTTCAAACTGAAAGAGGTTAAGTTTAAATTAGATATTAGGAAGAAATTATTTACTGTGAGGGTGGTGAGGCTCTGGAACAGAGTGCCCAGAAAAGCTGTGGTTGCCTGGAAGTGTTCAAGATCAGGTTGGATGAAGCTTAGCGACCTGGTCTAGAAAAGGTGTCCCTGCCCATGGCAGGGCTGGTGGAACTGGATGATTCTTATGGTCCCTTCCAACCCAAACCATTCTATGATTCTGTGAATTAACAATAGCAGGGGAAAAAAAATTGCTTAGAGAAAGAAGTTAGAAAATGACTTGCCTATTGCAGGAAAAGAAATGGCAATTTCTCTTTTTTTTTCCCAGACCATTCTGTTATTTTTATGTGTGTTCCTTGTTCCGAGCAGTCAGATGAATTTCACAATAATTAAACTGGTATTTAAGAGTTAAATGTTGACAACTAGCAAACCTTTTAAAGTAGTAACCCAGCTAATAGTACAGCTGCCTCTATGAGTTGTGCTGCTAAAGCTAGAGAAACTCAAAAAGAAAAGAAGTTGGCTAATTTTCTGTGGAGGGTAGCAATGGCAGGTAAAAACATTGTCAGTTAAAACATATTTTATCATGATTACCACAGAACTCATTATTATGATTAAAGATGTACTAGCCATGACATGCCAGCTACATGCTGGTAGCAGAAAATACCTGCTGTTTGTCGGTTATTATCAACCTCCTTTGAAGAAAATCAGTCTTTCTTTAAATTTGCAATGCAATGAAACCCCAGGCATTTCTTTGTATCTTTAATTTAAGCATGCTTTTCAAACGCAGACACACAGCTGCAGTGAGCAACAAAATGGGTTTGTCATGTTTTGTGGCATTCCACTAAATAAAAAGGGATTTTTTGCAAGTATCTGTGTTAACATTTTGGGATGAAATTCTGATCTATCTATCTATATGAGTGAAACAGAAGAAGCTTTGTTAACAGTACTTAATAGAGTGCTGCACCTTATTTCGAAACCATAATTTTAATTATAATTTCTAATGTTATATTGTACAATAAATAACATTAGAGGAAATTGCTACCATGAAACACATCACTAACTCTACTGAAGTCATTGGTTTTAAACTGTGATTTGCCTATCATAGAGTCTGATGGGAAAAAAAAAGACAAAAATGCAAGTATAAAATACAAGTTCAGATATAACTGAGCCCATTTCAGAAAGAATTTATTCTAAGTGTTTGGAGCAGTTATTTTTTCATGTGGAAGTCCATGTTAAGCATCAGATTCAATAAGCTCAAGTCACTTGGTCAGATAGATGCTGTGCAAATATTAAACTGCCTGCTTTGTCAGTGAACCAGCGGATATGTCATTCCTCCTATCTTTATTATTTTTTAAATAATTCAGCACATGTGCACTATTAGCACTGTAATGTGAACACTCCCATGCTGAGGATTTTATTTTGCCTGAGAAGAAAATGAGCTTTGTTTTTCAAAAGGTTGTTGACATCTTGCCTTTTATGACACGCTGTTGTCTCCTGATGAAGACATCTCAGTGACTAGGTGGTAGTGAGCCTAAATACTATAGGAAGAGAAAGCTCTTCCATTTGCAGTTGTGTATTTGTAAACTTACAGGTTTTACTAACCACAGAAACTCAAAGCCCAGCTAGTCATATCTTAAGAGGTCAGTCTATGATTATTGCTTAACATAGCATTAAATCACAATTTCTATTTCTCTTTCCACCATGACTTATTTAATTTTTTTTTTAGAATTTGATCCTTTTTGTGTCCTCATTTTTTTTTCTTATTGACTGATGTAAATTCAGCTTTCTATCTCCATTTTTTTTCCTATGCCTCTCACTGTTGCAACTTACCTTGGATGGCAGGTTATTGGTTACTGCCTACGGGAGCCTTTTCCATGAGCTAATTTAGCTGTCAGTCTGAAATTGGTAAAAAGGATGAAAGATGGATCATAGGCCTGGGGCATGCCTAGACCAATATCTAGCATATCCCTATCTGGAAGTACGCTTATTAAAACAGATTTGAAAAATATTTTTTCCCAATTTTGCGCTGCCATCATTTCATCCAGCTAAGAAAAACATTTTCACAGTGACACTACTGATTCTTTGGCAGCTCTCTTTTTTTTCTGAAAGGAGAAAACAGTATTTAGATACAAGATCAATAGAAAAACAAATAGACTATTATATTCCCCAGAGAAACCCCTAGAGAGAAGACAGATGTGCAGAAATTTAATATTCTTGTAGGCAAAAATCACAAACATGGGGGGTTCTGTTCAGCTGAAATGAGCTGTAGTAAATGTGTATGAAATAAACATTTAAAAGGGAGTAATAAAAAAAGGAGCACTTTCGGGCTAGGCGGAGGTGCTGTGTTTGAATTTGTGACCCCTTCAAAAAGTAATTTTGCATCTACAAATAGTGCTTACCTTAATATTGTATGGTTCAGGCACAACTTCATATAGTGAGTGAAAGGAAGGTCTCTCTCCATCTGCTCCTTTAAGATGTACTCATCCATTCACAACGTTCATACAGAGAACTGTGTCTTTAATATTGCCTGAATTTTTTAATGAAGATAATTATATTCTTCTGCCTGACCTTGAGCCTGTTGTTACTAGGATTAGGTACGTGCTTTGGTTTCTTTTCCAGAATAATTTGCAAATAAAAGTAATCAAAATATGACTGCAATTTTCAATAACAAATTAGGTGTGTCTGTCCACTTTCTGTCCTTACAAGTCAAATCCTGTTCTTGTAGCTACTCAGTGACTGAGTAAACTTAAACTTTCTGTATCTGCTGTGTCAGGCTTCTTCCTGGAGCTCCTTCACTAAATATCTAACCAGGATGATAAAGGCTTTCCCTCCTATTGGAGAGGCTGCAGGATGAGTCCTAAAGAAACAAGGTAATTGGCTGGTATCACACTTCAGCTGATGTTCTTGCACCTAACCACAAGTCTGTTTGGAGGATTACACATTCAGCTTTTTTGAAAAACACAAATTTTCCTCCATCCAGTTGGTTTTCCCAATCACCTTTGTGCCAAGGTCACCATTCTCTTCTTCCACTTTGAATTTGCACAGCACTGAAACCTAGGTGTGGATCAATAGACCTTGCCTTTAATTTCAGACACACAAATACCATCACGGAGCTGTGAAGGCAGTGTTAGTTTCTATTATTATTATTTAGCATGTATCAGAAGCAGCTACAAGCTTCTGCCAGCTTGGACCTTGTTTGGGTTGGACTAGATTTTCTACATGCCAAATTCTATACTGCCCTTTCCCTTAAGGAACATAATTTCCAAAGTACAAGATACAGTAGGTGTGTGTGTGTGTGTTTGTCTCAAATAAAACAGGGATGGAGAAGTTTGTGAGAAAGGGAGAAATTCAGCAGTAGTACATGCAGTTCTTAAGCTGCTTTTAAGTATGTTTAATCATACCAGTTACTGCTGTCTTCTTCAAAACAGCATAATTTTACCTCTACCAACAGCTTTGTGTAATTTAGACATAAAATTGATTTAAAAGGAGTTGGATGTGTGTGGTATATCATCTTAAAAGTTGAAACATTAGCATTTTTGTTTGCATTTTTCACTTTCTATCCATGATTCCTTGAAAAACTGAAATCTGCTTACTTACTGGACATTTTTAACCCAAATGGAGTATGTACTTGTGCACATCTTAAATTGTCATTGTACATTGTCATTTGTGAGTAGCTGTGACTCTTGATTGTGGAATTCCTTAATGGAATTCTCGTGTGCTTTTATGTATTTTTGCAAAAATCTCTTTTATTAGCATGGAAAGACATAGAAAGAGAGATCTATTAACATGGATGGTAGATCATGAACCTGTGGACACCAAATTTTGTTATTCTTACGTGAAGATAGTCTTACCAGGAGAATAAAGTAGGTTTCCAGAATGAAAATTTGTGTTAACACCAGAAGAGTAACTTTAAAAAAATTCTTGCATGAACATCTTTTTCTTCTTCTTGAGATTCAGAAATCTGGAGGAAAGCCTAAGGATGAATGGTGGTTTTTTTTTTTTTTCACGCTCACAAATGTTAAGCAATGCATGCCTGCAAGCATGGGAATCTGGTGGAAAAGTTATGATCAGATAAGAAAACTGAGAAGGTCTATCCAGAATGAACACACTTAGGAGACAAAAAAAAAAAAAAAACCAAAACAACCAAGTGTGTACTAAATGGTCCTGCTTTTTAGAAACTGATTTTCTGCAGTTTTATTTGGTTGCTGAAGGATGTAGACTTTGTGGTGTTTTACATTAGGTGTTACATTATTAGGTGTTTTGAATTAGGTGGTATAGAGCCAGCAGCAGAGCTGGGGTTAGAGCTTCAGACATCATGTCAATTCTGCACTCTATTTGCCACCATAAAGAAAAGAAGAAAAAAAAAAAGAAGAAGAAAAACAGCTTCTTTAGTCAATAACTAATACTGTTGTTATGCATGTTACAAACCTGCAAGTCACTAAGCACACTTAACTGTTCAGGATTTTTACTGGGGATTTCTCAGCAGCCCTTGAGGTGATGGTCCATGTTTCTCACATGGCTTTACTTAGGCAGGGTGTTTACAGACTGTGTTCTACTTCCCTTCCTGTGCACCATCCCCTTGAGCTGCTTCTGTGAGAGGTACCAGCACTGTGGATTCTGTGTGGCAGTGCTGCAAAGAGAGGAATAACTCGAGCTGGAATAATTTGAAGACCAAAGAAAGTAATGAGAGAAGGAAAAGAAAACCCTTCAAATGGTATAGGTAATAAAGCTCTGGAGAAGACTGCTGTAGGAGCTTATGAAATTCCCATCACTAGAAGTATTTAAAAACATGTCTGTCTGGAACAATTCTGATGTAGTTTATCCTGTCCTGGGATGAGACAACCTCTTGCAGTCACATGGTGTTAAGCTCTCTGATATGATGTGTGTCCATGAGTAACCTGAAACATCTGCCTTTTCATAGTCATCAGCCCTCCCCACCTCCCAGCACACAGGACAAGGATCCCACCACAGTTTTTTTCTGGATTTTTCAAGAATTCTGCCTTGGAATGCTCTTTTCATGTGAAGAAGGAGTGGTTTATCAGACAGACTCTGGCATTGCTTTCTGTCTGTCAGTCATAGGGCAGGGTATCTTGGGAGTCTCTGTTTCTGCATGGCCCATAGGAATCCTTCAACCCATAGTGGATGGTGCCTGTACACCATTCTGGATGCACAGGGCCTCTTTGAAGAGAGCTTTGCAGAGAAAACAGGACTTTGTGTGTGCATTGATGTAGGTCTGGACATCTTGTGCATTTGTGGAACTTGGGGACATGATTTAGTGGTGGGCTTGGCAGTGATGGACCCAGTGATATTAAAGGTCTTTTCCAACCTATGTGATTCTGTTCTACAATTCTACATTTCATGTGTGACCCTACCCAGTCGGAGGTGCAGAAACTCCATCTTACTCCAAACTTGGGGTGCTGATGCCTGCTGAAAGCTGGAGGACTGTAGCACAAGGAAGGATTGGGGAAAATGTGGTGTGGGACAGACAAGGTTTGTCTCCCAGGAATGTGAGGTCATCCTAAAGGCTCTTGCCTTTGGCTGCACAGCTTTAGTCATAGTTGTAAAAAATTAATTTTTCACTTGCTGAGAATTACTGAGCAAGCATCTGTTTCTTCAGAGAGAGACCAAGTCTATGTGAAAAATGTTCTGCAGTGAGGACTGGGTGCAATACCAAATACCAACTAATTTTTTGGCTGGAGCTTACTTTCATTTTGACTGGTCGTGACTACATTCATTGGCTTTCCAAAAACTGCTGTGTATAAAAAAAATGGAATTTTAAATGTCTGAAAAAAGAAGGGGGCCCAACCTCCTGCAGCTAATTCACGTTGTCCAGAAGGGAAGAGACATGTGAGGAGCGATGCTAACAGTCTTTTGTCTCCATGTCCCCTAGTGGTTTTTTTCTACTGTCTTGTTTGAAAGCAGATTGTGTGTGAAGGGTATTTAAAAATATCCAAACTGATCAGAATCATCTATGGCATGGAGGCAGAAATAGCCAGGAAAACAAACAGACCAGAGATGAAATATGGATGAGATAGACATACCAGTGTTTCATGAAAGAGAGAGCTTAAAACCAAAAGCCAAGAAACACAAATACAGGGAGTTAAAGTACAGATACTTTATGATTCATGTTACTGTCTTCAATTAACTATGATATAGAATTGCGCAATTTTTTCTTTTCAAAAGAGAAATCCATCTCCTTGCTTATTTTTCCACTTGCTGCTTTCTGTTTAAGTTAATTCAGCAGTAATTGGATACACTGTGTCTAATTCTTAATAAATCAACGGAACTTTATAGTGATATTGACAGTGGCTTTGCTTGCCCCATTGTTTCTATCAAGAGTTTTATTCTGCTTCAAAACAATTTGCTGTGAACGCCCTTGTTTGTTTGCCACACTAGGCTTTGTTCTGGCTGAAAACTTTGATTTATAACTGTATATAATTGATGGCTGTGGGGTAGGTGGACTATAGCTATTGCTCCTCCTCTTTTAATCTAGCTTTGCGTAGAAATCCATGTAGTAGAGCATTCTCAAGGGAACCAGGCTGGGAAATTCTCTGTATACCCAATGGGAGGCCATTAATCATAGTGAAGAGTCTCTTACTGGCTGCAAGCATGTTTGTGAAAGTCAGGAAAACAAAAGTGGACCATCTCAAAATGACTGATCAAGAGAATAGATGTTAAAGCCAATGTATTCATTGTGATACATCAAAAAAAAAAAAAAAAAGAATAATTTATGCACTGAAGTGTATTTATTCAGATAGGTTTGACACATTTAAGGATATTTTATACACTAGTAAATAACTATAATTGTGGATGTTAGAGATCAGAATCCTAGGAAAATGAAATAAAAGTTCTGATGATTGCTACTGTAGATCTGAGAGAAACTTTGAAAGAACCAGGTAAGAAATGCCCCCAAAGCATTTGCTGAATGTGTCAGAGAGTTGAGCTGGTTAAAGAAATGGGCTAAAATCTCTTAAATGTCAGGTGAGATTTTGATGAATATTTGTCACAAAAATGTCTGGTCCAGAACTACCAAAAAAAGAGAAAAAAAAACCAAAAACAAAAAGAAAAAAAAAAAAAAACAAACCAAAAAACACCCCTGCAATTAAAAAAAAAAAATTACAGTTTTTTAGGAATAGTTTCTTTCCTGCAGCTCATGCATTCTGGCTGTGGTCCACTGCAGGTGAGGAAGCACCTGAGGGCACTTGCAAGGTCTCAGAGGTGGCACTCACCTGCATACTGTGAGGCCCAAACCCCCATGCTTTCAGGACTGGGGCTCTCAGTTCTTCTGCAGGTCCTGCTGTCTTCTCGTATCCTTCACAAAAATGTGCTGCTCAGATGCAAACCTAATGGGTTCCAGTTGTGACTGCTCTGAAGGTATTTGTACAGCAAAGTAATTGTGCTTGAATTTGAGTATAACCACGTTGGATATGGAGTTACAGGAGATATTTTTGTGATTAAAAATTTCTGCCCTGCAGGGAGAAATCAAGGAAGTAAAGAGGCTCAAATGCAGTTTTTAAGCATTGACAGTCTGGACTTTTTCCCATATAAATAGCCATAAACTATAGGAAGAGAGGTATTGTAATATGACATAACAACATTAACTTTGGGTTTTTTTACTTTAGAGGCTAAATATAATGCAGTCAAAGATAATGCTACAATTTGTGTTCTCATGAAGCCATGGTAGAGCAGGACACTTAAATCAGTTTATTTACCTCACAGAAGTCTTCAATGAATCTTATTACTGATTCCTAACAATTTCAGCCTGTGTACTTTAAAAGAGTTTCTAAAATTCATAAATAATTGCCTTGAATAAGGATTAAATGTGAAAATGGAAATAGTGCTTTCCATAAATTACAATACATTGTTTCAATAATCTGACAAAGTAAGATGGAAACATTTTCTCCAGACATTGGTACAGTAAAAGATACAACTTATCCTGACAAAATAGTTACAAAGCTTAAAATGGAATAGCAAGCAGTAAATGAAATCTTAATACAAAATGTGGAAGAATCAATGGTTATTCTTGAAGCACTAAGTATATTTTTTTTCTTAGTTTATACTGAATTTATGGCATTGGGATATAGGAGTAAGATACTAACTTACATCTGTTAACTTTTTAAGATCAAGGGAAAAAACCCTAACTTTCCTGTGATTAAGAGAAATAAAAACTCACCTTAGTCTGCTTTATTTCCTATTTATGGAAAGGGATGTATGTTTTGCCATTTCCAGTATTTGTGTCCCATTTTTATTCAGTACTGCTTGATATATTAGCATGGCTTAATTTCTTTTTTCTCATACTAAGTTGAAATGAAAATACAGTCTATGTCCAAAAGTTGTATATTCATGCTTGACACAAAGCACATGTTAAGCTGTGGTTATTTCAAGTTAAGCATATATTTAAGCTGCTCTCAGCAAAGACAACTTCTCTGAGCTGGGACTTACACCCTTTATTAAACACAGCCTAGTCAAACTGAGTGCTGTGTCCTGTTTTAGTGGTGTTCCACACGTGGGTGTAATGCTGCCACTAATCTTAAATCCCTTTTAATTACTGCCCCATCACTTGTTTTTTTGTTTCCTGGCATGGTGGAAGTCCAACCGGAATGAAGTCCAGGCTTAAGTGTTCATCTCAACTATTCATCTTAGCTTTCCCTATTGTTATGTTTATGCAGAGTTTTATTAGACTCATGGGATCAAAATGTATTCTCTTAGTTTTACAAAAAATGAATAGCTTTTGTACATTCTCAGCATTTAAAGTAAACACAGCGAGTTTTTAAAGTGCTCTTTTTTTCCCCAACAACTAAAATATGGTCATATTTTCTAAGCATAAATCATAATTTCATTATCAACAGAGAGTGGTCCAACGCAATATATATGTATAGTTGAATGATATAAGTGGCATTTCTGTGTGAAATGCATTCCCTTGCCCAAGTAAACACTTCATAACAACATGAGTGAAAAGGTGTATTTAAAAAACGAAGGCTTAAAGCATGTTATTCATGAGTTATACGGAATGCAGTTTTTGTAAAATATGAAGCTCACTGGCTATGATCCAAACCAGCTGAACTATGTTAAAAGGTATAATAAACAGTCATAGCTTTGCATGCAGTTATTTAATTGGCAAATAGATTTTTCTATCACTGTCACTGGCAATAGCAGCCATTTGATACCAGGGCTTGGATTAAATGTTTCATCAGTAGTGCCTATTTAAGGATCTTTATGGAACAACAAGTTAGTCCCCTGGGCAAGCCCATGTCAACTGCAATAAAGAGATCCACACAAGTGAACGAGATGTATTTTTGCAGGATTTACAGGGAGACTACGATTCGCTTTTCTATCTGGATGCTTTGAAGGCTGCTTCCCATTTTAACAGCAGTGTCTGCTGGTGGCAAATATTGAATACTGAACGTTGCACATCCAAAGGGTTTTTATAATTTTCTTGCGGAAACGGATTTGTAAATGGTTGTCATCTTTCTGGAAATAGGTGAGTCTCTGATAAAAGCAGATATTGCAGGATTTCAGTAGTTTTAATTTCATGGTAAATATTCTGCATCTAGACTAAACCTACAGATACTCAAGTATCTGCTGTATTTTCTTCTCTCATTCAGAACAAAAAGTCAGAACCCCCTGAACACCTCTCTCAACCTCTTGGTAAAGGAAAAATGTAATGTCTGTGGATTTCAAGACTGCTTGACTTTATTTAGTCTACTGTCCTGCTCCCAGGGTGCTCATAAGATCTGTGCATGTAGTTAATGCTTGCTGCAATGTTTTATAATTGGTTCGTATAATATGTGCATTTGTCATTTTATAGCACATTAGTTGAATTTAGAAGCTTTTTTTGAAGTTAATTTTGAATACGTATCTGTGCTTGTCATGGAGCCATGGAGCCTCAGTCAGTTCTTCTTGGCAGCTAGATTAATTTTTCCCTGGTTGATTTTAATTTCAGGATTTTGTTTAATATTTTTCATCCTGGAATTCTTTAAGAACAGGCAAAAATACACGATATAGCTGAAACCTGATTGTGTCTAATGTTCGTTTTCATGTCCGTGTAACTGTGCTGGGTATAAATTTAAGTCTCAGCTGTTCATTGGCATCTTTTTGATCTGAACTAGTGATACTGCATCTAACCTCCTTAGCTAGGTTACTGCTTTCTGGGGTTGAAAAGTGGAGAGCAAATGCCTCTGAGGGTGCATTAAATGAGCCATTTGCATCAGATTAAAGCTCTGGTGAATAAGCATCTTTCAGGCTCACTTGAAATAGTTCAAACTTTTGTTTACCGACTCTTCTCTGGTGTGAAGCAGACCTTATACTACTATTACTAGAAGAATTGATTCTGGGCTTCTGGTGAGAGTTGGAGTCATCCCATTGCACACACTTGGCAATTTGTGTTCTCAAGAGGGCATATAGATATATATATATACACATACTATTTATATCTTTATGTGTACCAATTATATATATGTATCCATATATATTTATAAGTATTTGCATTTATAAGTTTATGTAATTGGTATATTTTTAATACACATATATATATTAAAAAATTAGTAGGTGTTTTTACTTAAACAGGCTTTCTGAACAAGACTCATCACTGTGTTTTTATCATACATAGGGAAACAAAAAATTCCTAACTATACAAGGGCTCTTTTACACCAGCTGGTAGTGCAGAAATGCTTCTAAATAGTAGTACAGTATTTTACACCCACCATAATGTGTTCACAGTCACGTCAATGTAAAAGGGCAGAAGTTTAATGTGCACTTAAGAGTTGTAACTGTGCAAATTTCTCTATGCAAAATGGGAAGGGGAAGCATGGGAGCAGGTGCATTGCTCAGCCAGCCCTTTTTTCCTTTTACTCTCCTCAGTCCCTGTTGTTTCCTGTAGCCTCCTGAAGAGCTGCCAGCCAGTGTTAACTTAGATCTTGTTTGTGGGTTATATAGTCATGAATTTAGATGATTAACATAGGGCTGTTCTCGCTTCATGACTTGCCTCATATGTGGTTCTTTCCTGGGCTGATGTCAGTAGTGGGTATTTTTGTGGTAGAAACAGTGTCTGTGAGATATGCCTTTCTGTCCCACTTAGGTGTGTCCTGTTTGTAGCTGTACTAAAGACTGAGTGTTAGGATTTGTCTAGAAGAGTGAAATCTTTTCATGCCTGCAATATTACTGGTATTTAAAAAAAAAAAAAAAAGAAGAAAAAAACCCAAGATTTCTGGTTTGAGCCCAAAGTAAAGTCCATTCTATGTTTTACAGTAGTTTCAAAATGGAAAGGTCTCTTCACTCTGCTTTTTTTGCACTGTTTATAAGGAATAGCATCCTGTAAAACTATGAAAAACCTACTAGTCTGTCTTTGAAAGCAAGACCTCAAGACTCTGTCCTCCTGAAGGACTTGGAGGGAATCATCTAATTAATCAGCTATTGACTGGACAGCAGGTGAAGATTGCTTAGTTTATTGATAAATCATCAAACAAGTAGATGGAAGAAAATGCTAGTGACTAATCTGTGTATCTCTGTTTACTTAAAATCTTGAATTGTCTTCTGCCCTTGTGGTTATGTGTGCTCACTCAAGGTGGCAAGATTTTTGTGACCACAAACATATTTCTAGAGCCAAGCCATTTGAGAATGTGACCATCTCTGAATAATTTGCATTGCTGTTGCACAAACAAATATTACCATGTCGTCATCACTGAATAAATCAGTCCTGTTCCATTGCTCCTCACCAGGACCACACATGCACAGGTTTCTGTGCTCTCTCCCCTCCCTGTACGTGGCTTGTGCCCTCCTCTGTGACTCAAGGAGGCAAAAGATGTGTATCAATTTGCATGATAGTTCAGCCTTGTAACCTGGAGTGCAGTGGCTGCTAATGTGTTTTTTGGGAAGGTTTTTCTGCTTGTACAGATTAATGACCCGATTCAGAAGCCGTTCTACATGCTGCACTCCTGCTGATTTCTGTTTGTGCAGAACTGCAAGGGAAGCTAACTTTGAGCACATATCCTGGCATAATTTCTTCAGGGTCCAGTCCTGGTGCCCAGCCAGAGTTGAAATAATAATAAACTGGCCTTCGCACTTTCATCCTTCTTTCTCTAATCTTGAGGCAGAGATATTTCCTGTCTGCCAAAGCAGGTGCACTCTGAGTACTGTGGGCATGGATAGAAGTTCTGGGGACCTAAGGTGCTCCTCCAGGCACATCTTCAAGCTGCCACAGAGCACACAGTTTGCAGACAAAAATGGGTATTTGCTTCTCCCTAAGTTGCCATGCCATGAGAGTGGTGGCAGTATTTTGAGGAAAAGTTGAGCATTTCCCGAATTCATTTATTGCACCTTTTATTTTCACCTTCAAAACACTGTTGATTTTCTTGAAGTTCAACAATGGAAGAGTCTGTTCCCCTTGTTGAGGCCTCCACTTTCCATGCAGCCAATGGTTGGCCTTGTTGAGGACTCCTAGCTCTCAGGGGAGGAGGTGTGTGATGGGTCTGTCTGGCTTAAGGAATGATGGTTTTGCCCGTAGGTGATCCCAGAGTAGCTGTGCACGTTATCACTCTGTCAGTATCTAGAGGACTTCACCACCTCACCCCTCCCCAGCTGTGGATATGCATCTCCAAGCTGCTTACTGCTTTGTGGCTGAGCTATGAGTTTTCCTTTTAGAAATTGTGTATTTTTGTCTCCTAAAAATAGTAATAATCCTGAAAACCCATAGAAACCTAGTTTCGTAAGAATTTAAAGATCCTGTTTCTATCCACGTTGAACAGAAGTATACTTGAACCTAAATCTTTCCTGGCTTCTTGACAATACACTTTTAAGGGCAATTCTTCCTTGCAGAAGGCAGTTGTTCAAAGGACCTTGGAGATTTGTAATGCTAGAAGTAGCCAAGGTGAGGATGGATTGGTAGGTAGAGTGCAGGTGCATGTTAAATGCAATTTATCACATGGATGCCACTCTCAGCTATGTGGGTAGATGGGTTGAGAGATGCCTACCTAAAGCTTTATCTTGCTCAATGAACACTTAATTCAGAGGATTTTCAATTTTCACTGCTTCTAACAGCATTCTGCAGTCGTAGTTTCACAAGATTAGCTATTCTTGAATAGGTTTTCCATTGTGTTAGGTGTAGGCACATTGCTCTGCAGAATCACTCAAGCATGGATGCCTTTTTTTTTTGTTCCATCTAGTTGTTTCAACAACATGTCTGTTGTGACCACTGAGAGATTATCACTGCCTGTTAGGCAGTATTGTGTCTTCTTGTGGGAGATTTCATCTCTAGGTTTCCTGCACACATTTATGGGGAAGACTTCTATTGTGAAAATCCTTGTGTGTCTCCAACATCTCTTTTTCCAGCAGCACCGGACACTTAGATTCTGATTTTGCGTGTATATTAGTGTGGCACTGTTGAGATATCGGTGGATTTATGTGATGAAATCCTTAAGACCAAGTTATCTGATTTTTTAACTTGCATTTGGCTTGTACAGTCACCCAAGAATATCTATTTGCGTTTTCGTCAGAGACTTCAGAGGCAGTATCTTTTCAGATATGAAAAGTAACAGCAATAAACTACATTAGCAAATCCTCCTACAAGCTGCTTCTGTTTCCTCAAACTTCATGCTTAATAGTTGCTGGTAAATATTCTCTCTTTTCATCAAAGTAGCTTGTAAAGATCAGTGATTTTAAAGAATTCCTGCTAAACCTGCACAGATCTGCTCAGTTGTAGCTGGTAATTGACTGCAACATGAGAATAAAAAGAGGATGTACAAATCTGAAGACGCTGCAAAAAGTTGATAGGAAAGTCACTGTGATTTTGAAATGACGCTGTGTCTTTTTTGGTCATGGGTGGGTGAGACCGGATTCATTTAATGCCGATAGCAAAGCGTCCTTGTCTTCAACTGGTCTGAGATTTTGCTGTAATGCGTGTGGTGAGAGACATTTGACATTTTCACTTTGATACCTGAAACCATCCCAAAAAAAAAAAAGTACTGTGGTTTCTTTTTCTGTTACCACGTAGACTGTAACTCTCTTTTTTTCCAAAGTTCAGCTCGTCCCTCACAGCTGAGCTGAAAAATCAAATACCAAATCTGATACACTCACATTCCATGTGGAAAAGAAAGCCTGGATTTGGAGTCAGTCCTACCTCTGAATAAATAGACCCTGCTTTTTCAAACAAACCTATGCTGATTAATAATGCACTGCTGTACTGTGCCAAAGTAAATTTTGCATAAGGGTAGTGAAAAAATACATGAAACGTGATAATCTGCAGTGAGTTTTAATTTTGGTTAATGTGAACTTGAAATTTAGGGGCTCAGAGTATACTAAAACAGTGAAGAAGCTTCATCTGCTGTTGTCTCTAGAATTTCTGCATTTTGCACAAGTTTTTTCCGTAGGTTCGTGGGGTTTTTTGTTCTTCCAAGAAAAAAACAATTCCAAAGCTTTGATTCCTCTTCTTCTTTTCTTCCTGAGAAAAATCCTTCTAGTATGGAAAGGAAAAAGCAAAGAAGGGTAACAGTCCATAAGCCACTAACACATGTTGTTTATAACATGTAGTTAAAGTGTCTTTCTCCTGGTACTGGCACTTCTTAAGCCAAATGCAAAGCCCGAGCAAGCAAGTGGGTGCAAGTCTGGGCTCGAGCATCGTGAGGAGACTAACTGGTGATGGTCTCTGTTAGAAATTTATGCTTCTACTGAATTCCTGAGCTTTAAGCACGGCGTTATCATTGGCTTTGTGCAGTCTGGATTTTGTTTCTTTGGATTGAGCTGTGCATCCAGAGTGAGACTGCAGTGGAGACAGTGAGTGAGTTCAGAAGAGTAAGGTAATGTGGTGAGAGCATGGTACTAGTAGTAAGAAAAATGTGTACTTTGAATTGGATGTAAACATTTAAAAATGAATACATTTGCAGTTTGTGATTTTTCATGGTTGGCCTGAATACAAGAGCACTAATGCATTGTAAAGAGATAATTTCTTTAAATACTGACAACACCATCTTCGGTGGAGGTGAGGAGTCATATTTCACTTTGTCAAGCTTGACCATGTTTTGTATTTATCCAGGAATTATTAAAGTGTAGCAAAAGGTGAAATTTTTGCTCCAATGTGTAATCAGTTCATCTGTTGGCTGGTGGATCAAGCTACGCGGAGAAGCCGTTAAGACATCACTCTCTTAGCTGTTTGCATTAGTTTTGCATCCAGCTGCTTTGCCTCAGCTAGTGCCCAGTTCTGTTGTGCTCGGCTCAGTAAATCACGGCTAATAAACAGCAATTTGTTAATGCGATGACGTACAAAAATATGGCAGTCTGTATAGGGCTATGGCTTTTACATGCTAATGAGCTCTCTGTTCGTTTTTGTATAATTCTTCCCCACTGCCTTTCTGTGATGGAAGTGCTCTGTTCACAGCTTCTGCCATGTGCAGTGTCCCCATGGAGACCGTGTGAGCTGTACACCTCCCTTTTTTTATCTAATAAGTTCCTAGATGCTTGTAGAAGCTTCTCTGAAATGTATTGTGAAACATGCTACTGAAATTAATACTTTGCAAGATTACTTATTACAAAGAAAATAGTGATAGATGATTTCTACTTTGTGGGAGGTGTGGGGCGGTGAGAGGCTAATTTATGATATTGCGAGCTTTAAAAGAATATATTCAAAGAATTTTTTGGGTTTTTTTTTGCCTTTTGAGGATGCTTTCTGACCTATTTACATTCCTTTTCTTACTGCCTAGAATTGCTTTCCTTTGTTATAGGAGGCTGCTGTACCTACATTATTGACTGGTAAGGTATCCAAGTGCTAAGTTTGCAGTTTTTGCAAAAGCTGTTTGGTTCTGATTATATCCAGTTCAATCTGTTCTGTAACTTGGTCTCCGTTCCTATTTACTGTTGTATGCCTTTATTTATAAATATCTTTTTTGTGCTCTTTTTTTTGTATGCTTGGCTCATAAAATCACAGCCAGAAGTACAAGGTTTATGACTATAAAACAAGTCATGCCTACCTTGTAGACTGTGTCATCTGCTGTGATGTTGTATTCTATGTATTATCAATTTTACTGTAAGAGGAAAATTAGTGCATGCATTTTCCACATGAAGAAATCAAATGTAATCTAAATGCAAACCACAGGTTTTATTGCACAGTAATATTTGATAGCACTGCTATTACTAATCCCAGCATGACAAGAAACACAGCATAGTTATGAAGTTCGTGGCACTCATTTTTTAATGGTCTTTTTTTGGTTAGGAAACAACAGCACAAAGCCACGGCAGATAGTTTGCCGGCTGTAGTCTCAGACTTGCAGAAATGTTGGTGGAATATTGTGCATTTTTACAAATCATTTCAATTCTGACAGAAATACGTATTCTTTCTAATTTCCATGAAAACATTATTGTGTAGTAAAAATAAAATGAGATAATTAACCATATCAAATAAATACCTTCTTATCAGTGCTTTTGCTTCTGTAGGGTATTTTATGGGGAGTTCTAGTTTTTTATATATATATATATANACCAAAGAAATAAAAGATGAATGATTGTGTTACAGTAGAGTGCATCTGCCTCGCAGGTGGGGAGCACACTGCCTTGTAGGTTATTCAGAACTATTAAGATGACAGTGAATGAGCTTCTTGCAGTCAGTTTTGGTCAGCTTTGATAAAAGTGTCTCAACTGACTTTATGATGCAGTGGTAACTCAGGAATATTATGCAGGTGTGCAGTTAAGGGAGTGTTGGATATTAACACGGGCCAGATGAGGCTGTGTTCTGCCTTCTTGAGATACGTTCGTTTTTCCATGACAGCTACTGAATACGGATTAACTGTGGGTGCAGTCCATAAAGGCCAAGCTGGACTCAGCTGTGATCAAATCAGTTGCAATTAAAAGTGCATTTAGGATGCTTCCCTACATTTTCTTGTTTTTGCCTGAAGAACACTTGGTGTGTATCGTTGTACTTGTGATGTGGAGTCTCCTTATCCCATTGGTATGTGCTCTGTATGGTTATCAAAGCACACTTCGGCCCAGGATGGAAACACGGGTGCAAGTAGGACATGGAGTTGGAACTGCAGATGAACTTTGGAGACTGTTATTACCAGAAGTGAAATTGGCTAAAGCCTGGGGTGTGACACCCATTTGCAGATGATGTATTAAGTATAAGTCCTCAACAGCTGTTGCAAACTCATGTTATCCTGAAATCAGAACCATAGTCCTCTCTAATAGGGGATACTTCCTTAAAGGATGCTACTTACCACATCATGGATATTGTTATTTCCATTAGATAAAATATTCATACAGACCTCTCTTTTTGAAGCAGGGATCTAAACCAGGTGTGCTGGACACATCAGACCAGGAGAAGGTCAGTGCTGCTACACAGGCAGGCACTTCCTGGGGGCTGGTCCCTGCTCCATGGGCATCAGTTCTACAGCTGTTCCTTCAGTAGGCACACTGTAACCATGAATGGGAGAGGTCAAGGGAAGAGAGTTTAACGGGAGAAGGGAGGGGTGTGCCACCTTTTGAAGTCTTTCCTTTTATATAAATAGGGAATTGCACTAATCCAGGTTCTGGGGGAAAATATATGCCCCATATTTGTGATTGGACAGACTGTATGATGATAGTGGCTTCTTGCTTTTCTGTATATAGGAGATTGTTAGCTGTACTGAGTTTATAATACCTTTCTATCTAGTTAGGTGGGTTTTTTTTGCCTTTTCATTTAATCTGTTACTGTCCTGTCTGGGCATCCAGTCTTGTTTCTGTTACGGGATATTAGCAAGATACCTGGAAGGAACTGGCTTGCTTAAGTGATATATACTGTGACTTAAGATAAAATAAATCAAATTCAGAAGTAATATCACCAGTACTTATGAACATATTCCTTTGATCATATCTGGTTGATTCAATGTTATTTACTTTTGGTGATAATGGTTTGTCTGCTTTATCTCCTCTGCTCTGTCAGTAGCTTTGACTCTGTCCATATTCACTTGTCTCAATTAATAATGCTTTTAGCTCACTGACTTTATTTTCCAGCTGGCTGAATTTATCTGTCCAACTTTGCATTTGTGCAGTTTTCCCAAATCTTCCTGCAAATGCTGCTCCCTTTCTTCTTCTGAAGGAAGCTAAGAAATGTTAGTTACTTCTGGTAACAGTGTCCAGTTAAAGGAAAGAGAGGTTTCTGAGAGAGTTAAGTTCGTGTTCCACTAAAACTCTTTCCTCAGGAGATCTTTACTTTCAAGATGGCCATGGTTGTGTCTTGCTCTTCTGGATTCTGTTATAGCCAGCCTTTAGATTGTACTGGTCAGGATAAGGTAATGGACCCCACTGGAGTTTTTTGTTTTGTTGTTGTTGTTAGATTGTAGTATTAACTTTCTGTGTTAGAGCAGAAAAAACTAAACCCCCATGTACGGGGGTGTGTGTGCAGGCATCCTTTGTGCTGGGTTTAAGTTAAACCAAGGATCTTAGATCTTCCCAACAGGGCATTGTTATGGTGCTGGAAACCTGGAAATCTGAAATGCTGTGTATGAGGCTGCTGAAAATGTCACTGTAATAGTATCCAGTCACCCTTTCAGTCATGGCATCTGTCTGAACATATCAGTTCCCCTAAATGTGGGAGATTTTGGAAAATGCAGCTGAGTTTACAACTTGATTTACACATTTACACGCTTGTTTTTGTTGACACCTTCTGAAGTACTTTCCCCTCCTGTACTCTTGCTGGTAGGTGCTTGTGGGACCAAGTCACCAGTTCCCAAAAAAGTAGTGTACCATATACAGATGTGCTATTTTTAAATGTACTTCAAAATGAATTTTTAATGTATTTTATCCAGAGTTAGAGTGGACATTGTACAAGTACCTCAAAACATACTTTGACAGCCTACATCTCTTTTACAGACACCAGGTTCAACAGCATGGGCTTTCACTTTTTTTAACTGTCTTCTCTGATTCTCCTGTTCTGCAAAGCCAGTTTTTGGAGGCTTGGTGGTTTTTGTTTTGCTATTTTTTTTTGGGGGGGGGGGGGGGGTTGGGGGGTTTTATTTTTTGTGAGGGGGGGGGGGGTGTTGTGGGTTTTTTTTGTTTGTTTGTTTTTTTTTGCTTTAGTTTGTTTTTTTTCCCTTTTTACCCCCTGACTTCTTCATACTTTTTTGTTTGTTTTGTTTTATTTTTTTTTCTTTTTTTTTACTTTTCTGTTTGTTTTTTTTTTCCTTGTCTGTTTTATAGTTCTTTGTATTCTGGGTCTCCTGTGTTACGAAGAGAAGAGTGAATAAATGGGGCAGTACATAATATAATAATATCAATTTTTATTTCAATTCCTGATTAACATTTTGAAGGTAAGTTCAGCAGGCAGTGATTATAATCAGCTGAGGATGTCCAGAATACAAGAGAAAGCAGTACTTGATTACAGCAGTTTACAGTTTTACAGTTAAAAGATATGAAAAAACACAAATAGTCCCTTTGGGAAATGAAATATAATGGAAGTGTGGTTATTAAAAACTAGATATAATGTACAGTAGTTATTACCTATTATGGTAAATCACCACGAGATGCAGGAAACATATCAGATAGATAAAACAGCTTTCTTGGAATATGTTGTCTTATTTTCCAGTGGATACTTTTTTTCTTCTTAGGCACTGAATTGATTTGGGGTGTGGAATTCATTTAGGAGCGTGCACATTGCCCTTTTCAGAATGGCTATTGAAATGAAGTTGTTATCTGTGCTGAGCTGTAAGTCATGTTCCCCTGTACCCCCAGGAAAGCCGCTCAGAGGGGCAATCGCGTACGCCAGGTACTAATAGCTGTTAGTTACTTAGAGTTAATGATGTTGCCAGCCTTGAGTATTTCACTTATCTTAAAATGGAAGTGCATGTTGATTTCCATTTCACAAATGGAAAAAGTGAGTCAGATGGAGTTCAAATGACTTTCCTGAAGTCACTAGCAAATCACTGTCAGATCTGAAGATACAGTCCAGCTGCCTGCTCCCCTGTGCCCTATGTGGTTATGTATAACTCTGAAGTGCCTGAGTAAGTCATTTTGGTTCATTAATGTCTTTTTGCTCATTTGACAAAGATATGAGCAACTTCACAGCTTTTCAGGGTCATTCATCTAGCATCTGCCAGTGCCCTCTCTGTCCATCACACACATCCAACACAGCTTGATTGAGTTCCTACCACCTGGATCAGTTGGGGTCTTGCAGTTCTGATAGTCTTTCTGTTGTCATGTCCTAAGGATTGCCTGAAATAACTCTTAGAAATTAAAACATTACATTTATTTTATGGATTAGAGAGAGTGAGGTTGGCCTAAGGAGGATATCCAACTTCAGCCAGTGACTTTGTGTAAATCTGTTGTGATTCCAAGCATGCAGTGATGCTAGCTGAGTCAGCTGTTATGTCAAGAATTTCTTTGATCTGCTAAATTAATATGGGTTAATTAGATTAATTAAACAGAAGATAACTAGAGATGAAGAAGGAGGTCAAGAAGAAAATTATTGTCAGTTGTAGCCTTCTGTTGGGTTAGCCTTGGCTGACAGCCAGTTGCCCACACGGTTGCTCACTCCTGCACTCTCCCATGAGATGGAGAGAAAATAGAAGCAAGGTGAGAAGATTTGTGGCTCAAGATAATGACATTTTAATCATGACAGCAAGAGCTGTACACGGAAGCAAAGCAAAAAAAAGAGTAATTCATTCACTACTTCAAATCAGCAGGCAGGCATCCAGCTGCTTCCTGGGAAGCGTGGCCTCAGCACACATGGCAGCTGCTTGGGAAGACAAACACCATGACCATGAACATTGCCCCTTTCTCCTCTATTCCTTGAGCATTCATTGCTCCAGACCACAACATAATGTGGTCTGGAGTATCCCTCTGGTTGGTGCAGGCTGGTTGTCCCAGCTGTGTCCCCTCCTAGTCCCATGCCTGCTCCCAGCCTTTACACCAGAGTGGGATGGTGCAGGGCAGAGTGGGCATGAGGAGGTCTTGCTGCTGTGCAAGCCCTGCTCAGCAATAACAAAAACATCAGTGGGTTATCAGCTCTCAAAGCATGGCTATATATTTCCATAGAGTGGTATGGACTTCTACACCAGCAAGACCAGTACAGCAACTAAACATTAACCTACCACACTGAAGGGTTGAAAAAGGATTTTACTTTGGCAGACTATTGAAAAAAACAGCCACAAAACCCAACCAATGAAAAACCCAAACCCCCTTTTTTAAGGAGTGAACATCAACAGGCTTACAATGGCCATTCATAACACAAAATTGTTGCAGAGAGCATTGGGTAAATTGGACATGAACAAATTTCCCACAATGAATGGAATTCAGTTGGTGTGTCTTTGGGAGTGGGTAAGGAAATGGCACCATCAAAGCCTCTCTGAAACACCATATACTGTAATAGCAAAATAGCCACAGATAGCTGGAGAGACATTGGGATTACAGAATATGGGGGGTTGTGTCGAAGGAGGATGTACTCATTTCTGAGAAGAGAAGTAAAGGTGAAATTGGTAGAGATGTTTTAATTAGCTTATGTGCCAGTACGGTTTTTGTTTGTATTTTATGAATAACTTGATCCATGACAAGGTTATGGAAAAGCCTGTGTTTGGGCAGCTAGCAAGAGAAAGCAGTGGAAAAAAACCTATAACTTATTTCCAGGCACTTACTTAATTAAAATAGAAAACAGGCAATATGGTCTCTGGATTTATTTTTCCCATGTAGACTATAAGCAATAAGCTGAGATTGCAGAACAAAATAGGTGCACTTGCACCTTTTTTATCTGGACCTTTGAGCTGCTTCTTCTCTGGGATGGATGTAATCCAGTCCCAGCTTTACCATATTAAGAGGCATATGTTTGCCTTACCCTGGTGGGAATACTGCCCTCAGGAAGCCCTTAAATCCTAATGGGAATAGTAAGCTTTGAAGTTTGTTGGTTTGCCTGTGTTTCTTTTCAAGTCCCATTGAGGTGAGATGCAGTCCTGGGTACCCCTTATGTGGTACTCTTCTCCTTCCTCACTAACACCTGAAAAAAAACCCTGTAGTTGTTTCCTGGTGCTTCTGAAATGTTCTTTTCTGGAGGAGTCATGGTTTGTGACCTTCCCATTTTTGGCTCTGTGAGTTTCCATCTGACTGACCCCATGAGCTGTGGTGGTCTTGCTGCACCCAGGTTGCCCACTCTGGATGATGCCTTAGTGCCTAGTGAGCCCTGTGGGAACCTCTTCCCCATTTTCTGGCTACAAGGATCAGAAAGGAGCTGCACGAAGAATTGCATTCTCTGCAGCTGGGATTTCTGTCCCTTCAATCTTGGAGATTAGATGCAAGTGGAATATAGATAGCCCTCTGATAAGAACTGGTCTGGAGGTGTGGAAAACTTAAGGTTGGAAAGTGTATATACAATTTTTTAATTTCAGTTTTTCTTATGATTCCTTTCTTGAGCTTTTAGAAGCTGCAGTTGCAGGGATTATTTCACTTGATGTTTACATCCTTGGCTCATACCAGGTTCATACCAGCTGCTTGGGACCAGAATGGGTTGGCAGCAGCAAGAGCATATGCTCACCCCATGGATCAGCAGTGTCCATCCCCTCCTGTCTGAGGCTCCAGACCCTGGCAGCCCCAATGTATGCATTCTAAAACATGCATTCATGTTTTAGAAGTAGTAAAACTAGTGATAGATGACACATGATGGTTTTAAAGGTTCATTTTGTAATTAATATAGTCAAATAAAGTTGTTTTTTCTGGGTTTTTTTGCTAGCAGGTTTCAAATAAAGTTCAAATCAATGATTAAATTAAAAAATAAATACTATTTTTTGCCCATAATAATCTTTATCATAATGAAATGTGAAAAGGGTTTCAATCCTGCAAACAAAGCAGAAAACATTTTGGCTTTCTTCAGTTTATTGTGACCTGTATTTATAATAGGAGAGAACTGGACTTCTTCTAAAGTCTGACTAAAGGCTGTTCTGAACTGGAAATGGCAAAAATGAATTCGTATAAAATCCAGTTCTTATGTGTAGAATTAATTAAAATATGGCAACTACAACCAGCCTATACAGAAACACATGGGACACTTGTGAGGGAACAGCTATAATGCAGGCCGAGGCTAAAGTGATGAATTCTTTGTGTCTGAGGCCATAAACCCTCTCACAGAACAGCATGGCTGTGTATATAGGTGCACTCAGAGAAGGTTTGGAAGTCTGGGTGCTGTGTCTGGGCTGCAGTTAGTGTGGAGAGGTGGGATGGGTTTGCGGGGCTGCTCACACAGGAGGTGGCCACGAGAGATCTGCTTCTCAGCAGAGTTCCTCTGACTGGGTGGGTACTTTAGGCCAGGGAGGCTGCAGTGCATCCTAGGAACCCTGCTGCTTGAGGGCTGCAGCTGGACTGGGCACAATTGCCATTGTTCCCAGGAGCAGCCCTGGGTCGGTGTGGGTCCTGGGCACCCTGTGACCGCGCTGGTTTGGGCAGTCAGGAGGCTGGACGTGCAAGTGGGTGCTCTGCACTGACACCTCTGCTGCTTTAAGCAGGGGTCATACCGTGGCTTACAGTCCTGGGGCAGCCACAGCCCAGGCTTCCAGCATTGCTCCTGGGCTCTCCTAACCTGCACAGAGGATGCTGCCAACAAAAAATCTCGAAGCTGCCCAAGTTACAAGCAGAAGCATGTGCTGAAGTAGTGGCTTTTATTCAGTCTCTGGCGCTGGTTGCTGCGGTGTTTCTGTGACTCTGCCTGTTCATTTTAATCACCATACGATAACAGTTGCAAAAAAAGTCACTATAAATAGAGGAGATCATGTTAAGCAGTCACAGAAGGATGAATATCCTGAAAAGCTGCGAGTTGGAAGTCAGTGTGCTTCTTTCAGAAGTTACTCTTCCTGAACTGTTGCCATTAACAGAGAAATACACACCAGTGCCTGTCTGTAACATTTATAGTGTATTTTTGTTTCCAGAATGTGTTTTGTTTTCCATTAATGAGCTTTTGTATTCTCCCTGCTAATTAAATGTATGTACTTTGCTATCCTTTTGATCCTAAAATGAAGCTTGTAGTGGGGAATATGCTGCTTTTACTGTTCCTTTCGGGAAAGATCAAAATACTGTTCAGAAAACCTGCAGAGTTTATGAACTGGGTTTTTCTGGGTTGGGTTTTTTTTGGCATTGTACTCTCTGTGCTGCGTTATGCTTCATTATTTGGAAATTTATGGGGAAAATAGTTTTATTGTTCGTTAGAAGTTTAAAGACCTTGTATATGTTCATTTGGTGACTTTGATTTTTGGCAGTCACTGGAAGGATGAGGTGTTTACTTGTTTAGTGAAGAGGCCCTTTATTCAAAATGCTAATTAGGCTTTGAAACCAAATAGGCATAAAATCTTGCTAAATGTTTCAGATGAGCTTACCACTCCCCCAAACTCCCTCCTTCCTCCTGCTGGACCTTCCCTGTTGTCTTTCAACATCTCCTCCTGCTCTGGTCCTTGGAAACCACCAGCAGCTGCATCACCACAGCGCTCAGCAGAAACCATGGGTAAACCCCCATCCCCTTTCTTTCACAGATAAACAGAGAGCCCGAGGTGTGCACTGAAGTGGAGGCACACTTTGCCACATAGTGGTGTGCCTTTTTTTTACCCTCCTGTTTTTTTTGGGTTTTTTTTTTTGCATGAAGAAAGGAGGTCTATAAGAAGACCTAACAATGCCCTTACTGTTCTGTCAGAAACTGCCTGGCTACATCTTGTTTTATTTGGCCCTGGCTGAATGGCAGTTTCATTTATGTTTTGGGTGTTTGGCAGATATTTCATCTTTGTCAAACTTCACTTTTAACATTTGTTTAGATTACTTGTCACAACACTTTCCTTTTTTTTTTTTTTTCCAAACTCTTAAGATTTCAGTCAGCTTGACAGTACTCAGAAGTGGTTTCTAATATTTTTGAACTTACTTTTTACATGTTGTCCCTTTTAGAGACGTACCAGTTAAACTGGTTGATTTATAGTTTCTTTTTTTTTTCACTTTGATGATAGTGCAATGCTGTTATTTTGAGCCTCTGATTCTCCTTGATGGTGGGGTAAGCGTCTCCTAAATCCTGTGAATAATAAAGAAAAACATTATAGTGAGAGTCGTAAAATCCTGAATGCATCCTTTTTATTCCATGTTGCTTTGTACATAAGGCACTTTGGGCAGCTCCTGTTGGGATTAGGAGCACTGTTCCCCCTGTTCTGTCTGATGGGTGATGGTGTTTGCTTTTGGTACCCATGAGGAGTTGTGAGGGGCAGATCACCTGAGAGTATGAGCTGGTCCCTGGATACAAACCTGGTTCCCTTTTTTATCTGCATATGTGATGGTTTCTTTTCATGGAATTTGTTTGGAAGCCCTGCAGTAAGAGATGAGGGCGATACAAGTGAGAGACTTCCCAGCTCTCCATCAGTGGCTGTTTCTGTGCAGTCAATTCCTCTTTCGGTTCCTCAGGCTGTGACCAGACTCTTGGCGTTTCTGCTGTGTCCTTTGACTAGAAATAGGTGGAACTGGGAATGGGACATTGTGGTTTTAAATGAGACAGGGAAGCCTGGACATGTGATACTCACACTGTGTGTGAATTTTTGCTTATGAATGTTTGTTTAATTTCATTTTTTTATTCAAATGAATGTTTAAAAATTTGTTCAAAAATGAAAATTAAGAAAAATAACCCCATGTAGCCCTTCCTTGTTCAGATGTTCTGTCAGAAGCGATTTTAGAGGGCTCATTTTCTTATGCTAGTGTTATTTACAGCAGTAACTTTTGGAGGATTGTCGCCATCCAGATATGTGTGAGCTGATTCACTTTTTGCAAAGTTTTTAAATTTAGAAGTTACATTTCTGAGCTGCAGATGCTTTGGTTTGGCAAAAGGCAGCCTACCGAAAGCAATGTGATTGCTGAAATAATTTAGTCTAATACTTGCTCATGCTCTAGTCGCTTCCATGCTTGAGCTGACTTGCAGATGAAGACATATGGACACGGACAATGGGAATATATTAGGAAAAATTGCAAATGTTCAACCTTCTCCAGAAATCCTGGGGGCAGCCTGCAGTCTTCAGCCAGCGTGGATGAATCCCAAGCGACCCCAAAGCCAGCCAGGGGTCAGGGGATGGGGCAGGCTGCTGGAGAGCCAAAGTGTCCCTGCTCGTCTGGAGCTTCCCCATCAGTGTTTGCTGTAGCCCAGTTGAGAGCATGGCGAGCAGGCTCATAATGGCTTGGTGTTTACAGAATTTAAGTGTTTACTTGCAGATGCAAATATAGGTTTTGGACAGCTTGGGTCCATAATATTCCCCTTCTGCCTTCATTTGGAATCTGGCATTGTGTTTGCCTCAGGAGAGAATGGAGTCCTCTTGGTAGTGTTTAGCTGTCAGTTGCTATTATTAATTGATGTAATTGTTTCTTTACTAATATTTACCTAGGGTTTTAACATGGAACTGACTATACAGATAATTCTAGTACAATCTTAGTAGAAAGTCAATGCCTTAATTAGAAAAATGACTTGCTACTCTTGACTTATTCAATAATTGATTTTTTTTTCCTGCCCTGAAAAGTGTTTGCCCTGAAATCTAAGGAAGTTGTTAACTAGAAGGGATGACATTTGAAGAAGTGTATACCAGCAATTAAGACGAGCAAGTAAATTTGACAAAGGAACTAATATTTGTCCTGAAGGAAACCTGAAACATTTGGTGTGGGGGAAGGAATTTTGGAGGCATTTCTGCCTTCTCCAGGCTGCTTTCTTAAAAGTCACCACAGTGAACTGTGTTGAGGAAAGCAGACCAGAAGGGACTCTGGAAGAAGGTGAGTTAGATCCACTTAACTTTTCTTTTACTGTGCTGTACTGGGTACTATAACTACACAGGACCATCCAGGGAAAACGTGAGTTATTTAAAAGCAGAGCAGAATATTATTTTTAACAGCAAGCTGGTGATGTTGAAACTCTGTGTCTCTCAATTCTGCTAGGGCCAACAATTTTGAGGATTAGAAACATATGGACCATAGATAAAGAAGATATCCACAGTGCTTAGGGTATTATTTAGTGCTATTTGTATTATTCAGGCTAGCAAAAACAAACAAAAAGATGAGAAGAAAATCTCCTATTACAGGGCATAAGGCATCCAGTAGATGATGTGAATTGGAAAGAAATTTTATGGGAAAGTTTTTTCTGTAATTGCTCTCCTAGAGATTTCTTCATCCTTTCCCTAAAGCATCTGATTCTGGCTGCTGTCAAATAAGAGGTTACTGAACTAAATGTACTATTAATCTGACCCAGTATAGCAATTCCTGTGTTCCTATGTTTAAAAGCAGGCTTTGTCTGCTGAGGGTTGTCTCTCTGGAATAAACCCTCCATTGGAGGCAAGGGAAAGGAAATTGTTCAGAAGCTTTTACACTGTTGCTATGTAATTTTGTATGTTGTTTTGAAAAACTGTGTCTTTTTTTTTCTCCCTCTCCCCTTTTATGTGTATGCATGTTTTAAATTATAAAATTTAGCTTCCCATTTGATGCATTTTCTGTTCAGTAATACTCAGGACCATTGAGCAACATAATTATTTAGAATTATGTGCTTTTAAAAATTGAGGGACAAAGCCTTGCTTGGCTGGTACATGGGTAAATTATGGGTTCTGTCCAGAAGGATATGAGCTGGTCCCCTTCATTTGCCACTGGCCAGACCTGTTGATGTTTCTGTTTCTTCTTTAAAAGTGGAGAGTTTCTGAAAGGAGCATATATTATTACTGTGGCTCTTATTAATCAGGATCAGCGATGTTCTACAGAACCAAAATTTCTACCGTCACTCATTTTTGTTAAAGGTCTTTTTATTTTGCTTGAGCTGAAGAGGTTCAGTGAGAAACCGACCTACCTCTGAAGTGAGGTATGTGAGGCAGAGTTGTGGTGCCAAGGAACTGTGTGCCTTGGGTTTGTTGCGTAAATCTTAAATTGGATTTCCTTATTTTTCAAAGGCTTAAGAGTGGATGTGACAGTCAGGCTATTTAACTGAGATCCTTTTAGCACCTCAGATAAAACTGCTGAATGCAGATGCCTTTCAGTTCTCCTTATTGCTTTAAAAGGTGCCTTAGAGACATGAGGTACAACTGTGCTTTGTTTCACCCAGAAAAATGTGAACTTCATATAGGGAGAATGTGTTTCATTTCCTTACCATGTGTCAACAACTGGATCTTAAACCTGTATTTATCAGATGCAGAACTGGTTTTGGAGGATTATCACTAAATCAAATACTAGGGTGGAATTTATGTTCTCACTATAGCATTTCTCAAATGTTCGTATTATTCTACTTTTAGGCATTTAGTCTTTGATGCTTAGATCAGACGTGCAGAGGCTACATTTTTACATTCCTCTTTGTACAAGAGAATAGATATTTCTTTCTGTTTCAAACCCCTTATACTCTCATAATAAAGACAATACACCTGATTCTTTTTTTATTATTGTTAAGGCCCATCATTACTGTTCAAACACATGCAGGAAAAAGTTGTCATAGCTCACACATGGTAAAACTGTAGTCTAGGCATATTCCTGTGATTATAAAATGTGTTAGAAGGGAGGAGATCTTATGGTTTTCTTCAACACCTGGACTCCCATCATTACTGTAGGAGTGTATCTCCTGATTTCTGATGTATACTATTAAAAAATCCCCACATGGTTTAGTCTGGCAAAAACAGGGCCAGAGTGGCTGCGTGAATATGACACCTGGTCCATGTTGAAATGCAGCTATTTATACAAAGTAATGTTCCACAGAGTGCTTTTTCTTGATGATCTTCTATATCTCTTCCATCTCTTGCTATATTAGAGCTCTGTGTCATTTTTCTTGGAATTTTCTTTCACATATTATTCAGTCAGGTATGTTGCTTGTAATGTGTCCTTGAATATCTAAGTATTCCACACAATTTAGTCACTTTTCGCATTAAATAATTATTTGTATAGGCTGAGGTGGTTCTTTTCAGGCTGTTGTCACTGTGTAACTCTGTGCACACAAGCTTGACATTGATGAAAGGGGGATCTTCACATTTTTCATCAAATGAAGCACCAGTGACTGTATCCAGCATGGTCATTTTTCTTCCCACTTCTGGTTCCTTCCCCTCTCTCTCATAAACTTGGATATGCAGTGCGGAGCAACACGATTCTCTTCATCTCTCAGTGTGAGGATGGGCTCCACATTGGCAATTGGAGAGCCATATGGGTGGAATATCTTCAAGAACTGTGGCTTATAAAAAAGGAAGTGACAGCCTTTACAGATGTCACAAATTTTGAGAGATTATTTCCATTAGCTGGCATCTTTATTGCATTCTCTTGCTTATGTGTCATTTTGAAGAAACCAATTGGTTTTTTCTGCTTACTTTGGATTTGCTTTAGCATATGGTGCTCTGTGAGACCCTGTATAATGGACAACTGCCTAATTCTCAGTTGGCATAGACACCAATAGCTGGAAAGAGGATGCAGTTGGAATAATTCTGAGGAATGTGATTGAATCAATGTGTATCTTCCAGCCATCTCTGAGTGGGCTACTCCACTTAGTGATTTTTTTGGCCCGATTATAATCACGAAAGACATGAGTGGATTTTGAATGGCTTTATCTCAGTAATTCAGATCCTGTTTTGGTTTGGGGGTTTTTTCTTTCTTTTTTTTTCTTTCTTTTTTTTCCCCCTTGGGGATTAATTCATTTGCTCACCTAATGTACATTTGTTGAAGCTAAACAAAAGCTGTTAGAAAATCTCTCTTTGTTGTGACATGTCTGGTTTGACATTCCCAATTCCAAGATGTGCTCTACTTGGCTGCTGGTATTTGCATGGTTAAATCAGATTGTCTTATCAGCCTTGGGCACCAAGTGGGGCTTTCGGGCTCCTCACTCCTCTGTGTTCTTTGTAATGCATTGGTCCACTGGATCCTGACTTGTGAAGTGCTGCTGTCCTGAAAATCATTCAGGAAGAGCCTTGGTAAGATCCTTCTGCTACAGTGGGGAAGGGCAGTCACCAGACACATAACGAGTGGTTATGGAATGCACACGTGCCCAGCTGTCTGGCTCTGGATATATCTTTTTAGACAATGAATGCAGAGTACCTGACAAAGTGACTCAGACTGCACAGCCTGGTAAGCACAGATGGAGGATGGTTACTGTAGCAGAGATGGTGCTGTCAGTACCAGGAGATGGGTCTGTGCTGCCTTATACTCAGCAGCACACTGGGCTTGACTGCTGTCATGGGGCTAAAGGTGCTGCTGGGAGCTTTGAGGGCATTGCTTCTCTTCCTGGCTTACATTTATTGATGTGTGTGGGTTGGAGGTTGCAGAAGTGAGCATCTTGTTGCCAAGGCTGTGTGTCCTTGCTGTTGTTCTGCTTGTGGTGGTTCAGAATTGGTCGGAGGCTTGTTGGAAGAAGCCCTGCCTGAACCACACTGTCTTTCCACAGGAAGAGTCATCTTTGGCACTGTTAAGCCAAGTTTAGCATCTCCTGAGGGATTCCAAATGTTTTTGAGAGCTTTGCTCTTAACCTACATTTCATGGCCTAATTATGAAAATGCTCACTGTTTTTTTCTTAATTATTTTTAAAATTCATAATTTTAATACATTACTTTGCCAGTGAAGCTGAAAGATTAGTGATCCCAATGCATTCAGAAGCTAAACATGCCCTGATAAGTAAGTGTTTGATCCAGGTTATAGCTGAAAGATTTAAATATGATGGCAGGTTTGGGCAGGTCTAAGTACTGCATGGTGTTGTATTACCTGTCTCCATCCCTGAGAGTGTGCATGCAACTTCTTTCTGCACAGTGAACATGAGGTAATTCAGGCTGGTTTCTCTGCCCACAGAAGTGGGAAAGTTGCCTCGCATTTACCAGTGGAAGGATCCTTTCAGAAAATGGCTTGTTGGTAATGATTGTTGTGCAGTTAATCCACACACTTGCTTACTCTGCAAGAATACCTTTGTGTTGTATCGGAAGTCCTGCCTTGCAGACTGGCGGGCGTGACACGAGTCTCCTTGAATTTTGTCAGTGCTTTGGTTCCTCTTAGTTGCTTCTGGATGTGAAATGTAAGGTCATAGTTCATGCTGGTCTTTCTGACAATGTAATCCATCTGTCCAGTGCCTCTAGCAGACAATTCTGGGATATAGATCTTCTGCATGTTAGAGTGTGGAAAAGATGTGCTGGTTTTGTGGCTACTGTGATTGATTATTGCACCTCTGTCCTTATGACCTGACTGATAAGGTTTTTGCAACATTTTCAGACGATTCAGAGGATGGCTCTGAAGGTGCTTACATGTGCAGTGTTATCTCAGCGTATTATTAGCATTTTGCAATTGCTTTATTGGCTCCCTGTTAAGCAAAATATTGACAATAAAAATGCTATTTTTGTTCTGTGATCCATGCTATGGCTTTGTCCCCTCCTAGTTAATGGCTGTGCTTGTTCCTAATTTTGCTACCCTATTGTTCCTGTGACAGGGAGCCACAGAGAACAGAGGTTTTAAAATAGATGTTCATAATCTCCACCAGCCCTCTGGCATATTCTGCTGACCCTCAGGGAGTCTTACTGGGAATATATTGGAACTTGTGATATGTAATAAGTGAAAGTTCAGGAGCCTGACGTAGACAGCAGAAATGTCGTCTTCTGGGTAAAGCAGGACAGAAGACTCTAATAACTCAGAGGAATTGCAGAACCTTTCAGCAGACAGACTACTAGACTTGACGTATATAACAAAAGGTGATAAATTATGTGTGTTAAGTTATTTTGTGTTAGCACAGCATCCACACCTCCATGATATTAAGATGATAGATGCACCTCTAGTCCAACGGACTAGTCTTCAGAAACAAAGTTCACAACCAGTGCTTGAACCCTCTTTTTCCCCCTGTTCCGCTTGGATCACCGTCCTCACTTGATAAATGGGTGCAGCAGGGATGCAAACTCCTCTAGCTTGGAGGAAATAGAACTTCCAGCCCTGTGGTGCAGAAAACTGGACTGCTAACAGATTGAACCTACCTCCTGAGCATAGTATCTTGCCTCCCAGCTCTTGGGGGATTGAGAAGCCTATATTATTTCACAATTCAGGCACAACCCCTACAAAATCCTCTTTCAGGTTTCTCAGATAGCCTCCTGAATAAACATTATTCATTTTTTGAGTGAATCCACATGCTCATCCTAACAATGAGTTTAGATTACTCCAGATAGCAGAATTTTTCTTTGCAGTTAAGTGGATTCTTGCAGGATGCTTCTTTGTGTGGCTTATGAAGTGAAGTGTGCTGAGCTGAGGCAGAAGTGCATGTTTTCCACATTAAACAGAGTTTTACTCTCATCTTTTTTTTTATCTCTGTGACTGCTGAAGTCTGTTTGCTTCTTTGCACAGTGTGTGAAGATCACCTACTGACCCTTCAGTGCATTTCCAGGCAGCACATCTGTGCCATAGCGGGGCACAAAAGAATCTGTATTTACTGGTTGTCCAGACACTGAAAAAACCAGAAATTAAAGATGTAGAGCATTTTCTGCCTTAATTTGGTGATGAAAGCAAGTCTAATTATGACAGTATTTGCAGTTGTGGCTAGACATCCAGGCTGGATGAATCTGACTCTTCAGTTCCATCCTTAGTGATGCTAAAGATATCCTGTATGGGCCTATGTGGAGGAAGACTACCCAAATGACCTCAGGCAGGGAGAGGATGTGCTGCTTTACTTTATTGTGGTGGTCCTGCTAGGACCAGGACTTCTCAGGAAGATATCTTTTAGTCTGAACAGAGAGATGAGACTTGCTTCTGTGCTGGGACAGTCATCTCTAGCAATTCAAAAAACTAACAGCAAAGGCTGCAGGTCTAAATTGCCCTGATCTTTCCCAACATAACCCTGTGGCAACTCTACATCACCTACGTGGATGCTAAGATAAAGCACAGCCATCAAAACGAATGTTTTCTGCACCCACCACTCATAGAGTGTTTGATGAATCATTTCCCTTGACTCCTGGCTTCACTTACTGGGGTTTTGAGACCAGAATGAGTAAAAGTTGTCACTGGTGTTGCACGACTTTGTGCTCTCCTTAAGGAAGTCTCTCTTGTCATCCTGTTTCTGCAGTGCATGTTGTGACCGTGGACTGCTGGCCTCCCAAATAAATGTACTTTTCTGTCAAGGAACCGCCCTCCAAAGCTGCTTTCCTCTTCAGCTTCTGAGCTGATGAAGTGCTCCATTCTTTTAATAACTCCCAGGCCACGATCATTTACTTGGGATCTTCCGTCTGTCACCAGAACAATAACATCACTTGACCCCCTCTTACTGATCTCAGAGGCCTCTTAAAAGTTATAAACAGCCAGTGTAAGACCTTTTTAGTAGTTGCAGTGATGGTAAGTGCTGTATTTGCTGTTGGTCACCATGACATGTATCTCAACGGCTAGAAAGTTAAGGGTGAGCATTCTGAGTCCATGCTGGGGAGGCTTCAGATAGATTCCTCACTCCTTTTCGCTGTAATGCCACTTGGGAAGAGATTGGCATACTTGTAAATGTCTGCACATCCCATAATATTGGATGACATTACTGAACATAGGCAGCAGGATGTGGTTTTTCTTGCTTACTCAGTCTCCCTTCCCTTGGCCTCCCATCTCTTTCCAAGAGCTCTTCTCACAAAAGCTTGCTTTGGCTGGGAATCCATGTGATGCTATCTTGTGGTGCCTTGTAGGCCAGGGGAAAGACCAATTAATTGCCAGTTAAGGAGAAGACTTCAGTGGAAGGGGTTTTTTTTGCTGGACAAGGGAGCATGTTCCATTCTGAACTTAATTGGAGATGGTACCTTTCCTTCATGGATGAGGATCATGGATAGTTGAGCATGCTGTCAGTTTAAGGTGCTGCCTGTTAGCCTGTGTAAATCTTTCCAAATCCTAGAAGTGTGTTGGTGCTGGTTGCAGCTTACCTTTGTTACCTGTGGTTCTTTTTCCCTTCTTTGACTTGGTGATGAGGGGAGCCCAAGAGATAGGTTCCTTAATCCTGATCGTATCTCATCTTCGTGGTTGCCACCTCACATAGAAGCAGCTACAAACAAAACAATCTGATTTGGACACATAGGACAGTAAAGGATAATTTGGATTGCTAAATCCAGTCTTGTTTTTCTGAACTGTAGGGAGAAACTGTGCACAGGACACCTGCAGAGAAAATGGGGTCGGAGAACTAAAGCAATAGGCACAGCACCTTGAGTGGGAAAAACTTCATACTGGGGTTTCTGGTTCTATGTGACTTGAGGCACCAACCTGCTTTTTAAGAGCTGTTTTTTGCTAACTACCCTGTGCTGTTTAAATTGTGGATCATCTGAACTGTGTTTGAGAGAAGGGATGTGTTTTTCCTATTGAGTTTTGTGGATGGGCAGAAACAAGGAAACAGGTTTGGTCTGCAGAAAAGCCCCGCAGCTTTGGTCTGGCAAATCTCTGATTTCCTAAACCTCTGTAGGACATGGTCTCTCATGAAGGATATTCTCAGTATGGAGTTACTGTTTTACATTCTTGGAAATGTTAATAAGGAACAATAGAGATGACAATGCAAGAATGGAAGTGTTGATTCCATTGAAAGAGCAGTTTTAAGCATTAAGAAATAGCTTTTAAATTTGGGCAGTGTAGTGAGTGTACAAGTTCACTTAAATTCGGGGAGCAGGAAGCTCAGTTACCTTTCCTTTGGTTTTCATAGATGAAAGAGAACTTTTTTCTTGACTGTCTTTCAGGATTTTTTGAATGTGACAGAGTAAGTAAGGAATGCATTTAGTTACAAAGCAGAGTGCCCTATATACCAGCACAAAATGTATTCAGAGCCCTTTGAATTCTCTGCAGAAAAGTGCAAGAGAGTCCCTTGCAGAGGTGATTGAAAGCCACTGCACAGGAAACCAACTTCTCATCCTGTACATAAACATGAGCCAATTCTACTATATCTGGCTCTCGGGGCAGTACACACAGTAAATTGTTAACCCCATCACCTGACCCAACCATTTATCTTTACTTCTCAGTATAGTTTTGGCAACTGCTGAGTAATGAAAGAAACATGGAATGCAGATAGCTGGAAANCAGACAACAGGAGAAGATGAGAAATTGCCTGATGCAGTGGCAGGATCTTAAATACAGTTAGTATAGAACAGAATTAACATCTCTGTAGAATAACAGACACATGAAGCATGGATTTCCAATCCTTCACACCTCTTGGTTGTGTTAGCACAAATAAATTAATAACTCCCCTGAACCTTTGCAGAACAAATAACCATAGTGCCTTTCAGCTTTTGAAATGTAAGCTCTGTGTGTTTTTAATGTTAGTTGTTATACATGAAGGTTGGCTGAAATAGGTTATTCTGCTTATGGAGTATTGTTCCCATATGAGGATTCAAGCTATGTACTCACAGCTGCTGCTCTCCAACATGGACTCTCAGTTCTACTAAAATCAATAGTTGGCACAGCAGGGTACTGTTGTATGGTGTGTAAATAAATGGGTGTCATTGTGTCTCACTTTTTTTTTTCCCTTTTCCCCTTTCAGATTTAGATTTGCTCTTTTTCAGGCATATATCAGCGTGTGTTTGCAATGCAGGCAATTCGAAGCATAGCTGCTTAGGGAGAAAGAAGCTTTTCCCCCCTCCTTTTTATACTTCCCAATAGGATTTTCAAATAAACAACAATTGCATTAATTATATTAATTATCTCTTAACAATGTCAGGGGAGAAAACCCCCAAATAAAACAGAGACCCATTTTGCAAGTGTCAGCTTTATGACAAAAAGGAATTCACAGTCCCCCAGCAGACAGCTATCTTGCATACCAAGATGCAGGAAAAGTGTCATAGTAAGAGTGTCTTAATTCTGTTACAACAATTTATCTTCCCTCTTTCCATAAGTCTTGTACCTATAGTTGAAAGTATATGACAATTGTGGTTATGGGATGTAAGAGCTACAGATCTGCTTTTCAGTAAACTGACTTTGAAGTTCTGTTTCATGCATTTGCTTTTTTATCCATGCATCTGGTCATATAGAGTGGTTTACTTTTTTTGGCTGCAGACTTGGCAGATACAAAATGCAGATGTTGTTCTTCTGACTTAAGCTGCTATTTTAAGCTTTTTGGTCAGCGGTTGGAAATTTTAGGTTCAGTTGTTTATTTGCTTATCATCAAAGTGGTTTTTGTCATATAATTCATATGCAAGTATTAGCTTTCTGTGTTTACTTTCAGAGTTTGAGATTAGGAGTATGGTCTTTTTTTTCCCCCCCTTCACTTTTTTTTAAACCAGCATGCTCTTTTGATTAATAATACAGTAGAGTATGTTATGCTTCAGAGAGCTTTTATTTGAAAAAAAAAAAAACCAAACCAAAAAAAACCCCTCAACCAAAAAAAAGCCCAACCCTCACATTGTGCTGCAGTGCTTTGCCTTTAAGAAAACCATATCTCTCTCCAGATGCCTGCATCTCTTTGATACAAAAGGGTACACTAAGTTCCATCTATAAACAGAATCCACTAATTAAGAGTAATTGCTTCGGAGATTGGTACAGACTATTCAGCATCAGATGCATGTTCCTCTCAGATATCCATTAGCCTCTAATAAGATAATGCAGATGTGCCAGTCTGTTTCCTGTTTCCTTCTATTGTACCTTTATTGCCGTATATGGACCAATGGGATGGGCTGAACAATAAGTGGATGTCCTTTTGCTCCCAGAGCCCTTCTCAAAGGAATGTTTGTTATTAGATTGCTTTTTCTGTTTAGTTTCACATCACTATGCTAATAAAGGAAACATAACACTCCAAAGGCTTTTTTTTTTTTTTT
>VXAC01003612.1:333130-438893 GCA_013399225.1 Rhipidura dahli
TTTTTACTTCTGCCATGGTAACTAGTTTATTGTTTAATTAAATCTTTTGGATAGCCATGAAAACAAAAATGCAACATCTCACAGTCAGTGAGAACTGGTGCAGAACGGAGTATTCCTCTTTATGAAATAAAAGTTTCCATGCATTTCTAAGAGTTTAAAGGCAGTGTGGTTATCGTGTTACTGGATCTGACTGATTTACACTTGAGTCGTGCTAAATCTGCTGAATTATTCAGTACTGCTGAATGCAACACCATCGGCCAGCATAATAGAAAGCATATGCATAATCAGGGATTTCAATACAAACTATACATTAAATACAGTAAGGGTTCTTGAAACTTTACTTGTTTTGAAGACAGCATTAGAGTATGTCTTGAAGCCACCTAATAAATAAGAACTCCACCAGCTCTGTCCCTTGGGAAAAACATGTAATATATTGTTGAAACGTTTTATATGCAAAATTTCTCTGAAATTGTTTTTGTGTCTCTGAGAGGAGCAACTTGCCTCTCCTGTGTTACTGTCCAGGCTGCCCTCCCAGTCCACAGGTTCCTGTTTTAGCCTAAGATTTCAGAGAGGGGCGGGGGGTTTGGCATCGGCAGGAAAATGGGAAATGAACTTAGAAGAGACTTCCTCTGTGACCCTGGAAACTTTGGGGACAGCAATGCTGCAGACTGAGGGCGTGGAGAAGCAAATTCCCGAACGCCCAGCTCTCTGCAGAGCACGTCCTGGTGTTGGGGTGCCTCTCCTGCATTCCTGGTTTCCTTCCCCCCGCTGTAAAGGAAGAGCAGCAGCAGTTTGCTATGGCAGAAGGAAGTAGGGATGGCAGATTCAGCTTAGAGGTTTTCTGGGTGCTACATCTGGGATATCTTAAAATGACTGCTGAATTTTAAACATTACTATAGGTAGGGCAGAACTCCCCACTGACCTTTTCAGAAGTGAGGGAAGAAAAAAAAAAGCAAAAATCCTGCTTTACTTGCAATGCTGACAACTTAATTCCCTGCTATTGATAGTGAGAGGGAAGGAAGAGGAATGTGGAACTGGGGTGTTGCTGGCAAAAGGGGAGGACAGAGTGTAACCTTCCTACTGACACAGAACAATTGGCCAAACCTCCTGCCTTGGCTTCTTGCCTGTCCAGCTGTTGATGTGCATCAAAGTCACCTGTAGCAGCAAAGGGATTTTAGGAATTCAAATAAATCTTATACAAGTGAAAAATTCAGAAGGATGAGTTGTATTACAGTAATACCAAATATTGTTACCAAATGGAAGCTAAACAGCAATATAATGAATGAGGCTCAATACATTTAATATATTTTAGGAGAACTGACAGATGTCTGAAGAGCAAAGCTATTTTCTGTAGCCAAGCCTGTGCAAAATGCATAGGAAATTAAGAGACAATAAGGAAAGCTGGGTTACTGTTTATCCAGTAAAATTTGGAGCTTATATGTGAAAATCTGTAGTTTTAACTTTCTTCTCAGCTGTGCAAACACTGAGAAGAAATGTGGAAGAGACAGATACACCTGCTGCATTAACTGCAGCTGATAAATATTCTGCTCTGCACTAGAGCTACTGTAGCCTCCTTCCCCTGTGGCCATCTGCTTTATCACTGAAGTCAAGTCAATAAAAGGCCTGTAAAAACCAAAGAGGAGGAGGCATATGTTCAGTCAAAGAAGAGTCATTGGCTGCTGTTCAATGCAGAGTAGTGCACAGTGTGATCATCTCTTGGTGAACCTTCAAAGGAACTTTTCTGTATGATCCTTTTCCATACTGCTTGTACTAAGGACCTTGTACTCATGAACAGTCACTGAGGAGAAGTCTATAGAAGAGGATTTTCATCATATGCTGAGGAGATCCTCTGAAGTGCCTTAGTGACAGCCATTTTCTGAAAATTTTGCCTTCTGCCTCCAGGGCAGAAATCCATGCTTTTGCATCACATGAATGGGTGGTCATCCACCATCCAGGTGACTCTGCAGTCAATTTGGCTTGCTCCTTCTTGGTAAGTCCTCAGCTGTGGTAGCTGGCTCTTCCTGACCCATTTAGGGTAAGCTTGTCAGCTGTGGGGCATTTACTGTAGCAAGTGACAACAAAGAAAAACCTCCTTCACAAAGCTGTCATCCGTACAGTGTATTGAGCTATGGTACAGGTTTAGGTAGGCAAAAGAGATGTTTTCACCTTGGAATCGCATGCAGCCTAGACATCTGTGGCTGATGTCCAGTGCTAGGTCTTCATCAGTGAGTTCAGGGACATGAATGTGTCCATCTGGTGATACATGAGTGAAATGTGTCATGGGAGTTGTTCCGTGGAACTGGTGTGAGCGGAAGCAGCTAATCATTGGGTTTCCTCTTCTGCATCAGTTTCTATTTTGGGATGTCCTCTGCTGTGCAGTGATGAAGGTGATGCATCTGTAATCTCTGTTAGCAGAGCTGGTGCCTTGAAGTTCCTTGGTAACCAGAGAACACGAGTGGCATTTGCTCCTCTACAAGAAGCTGGAGTTGCTGATATGTAGATATCTGCCTACGGTTCACTCTGACAATCGCATAGATGCTCAGCTGTGTGAACAACCTGGTGCTCCCAAGGGACTCTACTTGGAGTCAAATGATGCACTGTTTAGAGTATCATGCCTATAGAAAGTAAATTTCTGAAGAGCTCTGAAGGGGAGCAAGTTCTGAAGGCTTATCTACAGCACAGCTATCTGCAGGAAATTTCTGGCTGCGAGTGGTGAAAGGAAGGTGATTTTTGAGTAAGGCAAGAAAAACTTACCTTCACATAGTAATTTCAGTTATATCCCATGTAAAATTATAAGCACGCAAAACTGCAGGATTATAACCTATTTTGGGCACTGTAAATATATGTATTTGATACTGAGGAGCTATAACACTGCTGTGCTCTGTCATCACCAGCACCATCACCGATCACAGTCCTTCAGTAATGAAGAAGTGACCAAAGAGTTTTCCCGAGTGGCTTTTTTTCCCCTCTGTCCTGAAGGAGTTGCTTTTTTTCTGAATACTTTTCACTTAAATATACAAATATATCTGATGTGGTTCTGGGAATGTTTTAAAGTTATGATGAACTCTGCATTTTTCTGGCTAATAGGAATATAATTGAAGGTATTTGATAGTTTTATAAGTTGAATTTTGTTTCCAAAGCCCCACATCATTTAAAAATAGATGGCCTTGTTCTGTGTTTAATTTAATGCACACATTTTTAGGGCTGGTATTCATTAGCATCCCTCTCCTGTTCTTTTTTTTGCAAACACTTAGAAGTGTAGTATTTTTCCCGGCTTTTGTGGAGTTGCTTTATAAAACTTCACATGTTCCTTTGATACTTGACTTTCCTTGTCTCTTAAGCTTTGTAAAGACTTAGCTAGGTAAAACAGGCACCAGCGATGGTTCATCTCGTGTTGTTAGTGAGTAGACGTATTTTAGCTGCTGGGGCTTCCTCCAAAGATCTGCCTGGTTTTACGGGTCTCCAGGCATGTGGTCCTTGAGCTCAGCTGGGCCAGCAGCTGTGCCTTAGCTTGCTATGTCCCCTTCTTACAGCCTCATCTCTGCATACGTTTGCCTCCATTAGCATTAAAGGCATTTTGTGCATAATTTACACAGTTATCAAATACTTACAAGCTACATTTCAGTTATCCCCAAGCAGGCTGCACTCGGCAGAAGCTGCTGTCTGAAAACATGCACAGCTGGTAACCTTTGCTGGTATTCCACACAGAGCAGAAACACTCCGCTGCTCTCTGACAGGCAAACATATGCATCTGAGTGGGGTTTTTTCCTTTTGCTCCTTGCTCATTTGAATTCTTACCGACAACTGGTGCACTGAGTAGCAGTAGCGATAGTCAGCATTGCGTTGTTGCAGTTTTCCTCCTCTGGCATCAGTTTTGCTTTGTGACCTTGACACATCATTTCACCGCTCCTTTATTTTCCCACCCAAAAATCCTCTTGCCTTTGGTTTCAGGCTATAATTTCAAAGAATTACAGATAAAAGTGCTGTGTAGCAGTGGATGTGGTTACTGATCACTGACTGTGGCAGATGCAAGAGTGTAGTGCATTGTCTCAGGAAACAAAGCTTTAGGCAGTCATGGGCTGCCTTAATTTTGGGTGGCTGAGTTAGCTCTGTGGCTCCCACTGTCTTCCTTTTACAGCATGTGTTGGAGGAGATGAGTAAAATCTTTGTGCAGGGTCATGCTCAGGAGTCAGCTGCAGCACCCACTGAAGTTTGCTTGGAGCACAGTATGAGCACCTACAGGAGCAGTGTTTGCAATACAGAGCAGTTGCAGCCTTTCCAGTACAGTATCTCTCAAGACACCAGTAGCACTTACTGGTGTTGCACCAGTGGGTTGATACACCAGCCATTTGCTATATGCAGACTTGAACTGCTATGGCAGGGACAAATTCCATGGGTGAGAACATCACAAGACATGTCCTGTTCTCAGCCCGGGGCTTTTGGGACCCCTTGAAAGGTGGCAGCCATTTGGGTGAAACACTGAGGAAGGTGTGTGCAGCTCTGGATGACTTTGAAGATGGTGGTCTTGAGAACAAGCAAGTTCCCTAGCACAGCACAGGAGCAGTGTATTGCAGTGTATTGAATCACGTTAGTCACTCACCCGGATTATGAAATAATAGGTGCTTCTTTGTTTGGGGGGATCCCCCTACCCCTCAAAAAAACAAAAAGAAAAAAAGAGAGAACAATCAGTAAGGTGTCTCCTAAGTGATAATAAGATAAACTAACTATTCCTTGTGAAAACAGTCATTGTTAAACCAATTACTGCTTTAACAGTCCATCCCAAGATCGCCCTCAGACACACCTCTGTGCCCTGCCTGAGCCGTGGCAATGAGGGAAGTTGAGAGCCTCCTTAGTGCCGTTTGTTGTGTAGCTTTCAGGGGGACACTGAAAGCTTTTATATACAAGGAAATTTTTTAGAAGTTGATTTTTTTTTCCCTCCCCCAGCATCAATATTCCAGGTAATTATTGATATGTTGGTTTAAAATCTGGCAGTTTTCACAACAAGACTACATCACACTAGAAATAGCTTTTGGTGTAGCAGATTTGGTGTGCAGGGAAATCAACTTAATGGGTGTTCTGCTGTTACCTTCAGTAATAGGGTGAGAGTTTTACCCCTAGGTAAATATCAAGCTGATTTCATGGGATGCTGATAAATAAATTGTAACTTAGCAAAAGTAACAATGGGGAAAAAGGTTTTTCTAAGTGCATATTTTAAAAATATGTATATTAATATATTGTTTTCTTCCCCCAGACTTTGTCAGTATGCATCTGTAGAGAACAACTGTGCTCCCAGAGAAACATTTGCATAAGCAACTGAACTGCACCCTGATACCAGAGTAAGAAGACTTTCTACTCACAGCCTGCAGAGCAAGAATGTCCTAGAAGAGAAAACAGTAGGAAGCAGTGATGAAATACAGGATGGACCTGATCTAGTGAATTACCTTTTCATCATCACACAATCCACCTCAAGCTGGACCTTCAGGCTTGACAGCCCTCGTCATTCATAGTTTGAGGTATCTAATTGTCTGGCCTGGAGTGATGCAACATAATATTTGTCCACTGTGAGGTGTTAACATGACAACCAGTAGCCGCACATGTCCAGTACCGACCGTGAATGGACATATGACTCACTATCCAGCAGCACCATATCCCTTACTTTTTCCCCCAGTCATTGGTGGACTGTCCCTACCTTCCCTCCATGGACTCCAGAGTCACCCACCAACTAGTGGATGCAGCACCCCATCACCTGCAAGTAAGTGCTTGGTATTAATACCTTTTATTGACCAGCTCTCCTCTAATAGAGACTGATTGCGTTCCTTCTGAAATTTTATCAAGAGTAATTGCAGTTGTTCATCTATGATGTATTTTACTTGGGCAAAGAGCATGCATTTGTTTTGAAATACCATTTTCACTTCCTCTTGTTTGTGTAAAAATAAACAGGCAACTGTATGGCATACCAAAGCTATTGAAACCAAGAGTGACAAAAACCTGCTATGCATTTTGGTATATCCTGCGTTATTATATTAGCTGCAGAATCCAAGGTTGCTTTTAAAGAAAAATTGACCTTTTTGTATTCATGAATGGCAACGATTCCTCAGTATAGAATTCTCTTAAGCTGCACAGTTATTAATACTGCTTTAGTTTTCTTCCATAAGTAACTGCTTTCTTCCTGTGTAGCTTCTGAAGAGCAGCCCAGAGGACAGCTGGTAGCTGTGAGCTACCTGTGGCTGCAGAATGAGCCCTGGAGTCTGTGGTTGAGTTTCTGTTGTGGTTTAACCCCAGACAGCAACCAGCTATCGCACAGCTGCTTCCTCACATTTCCCCCACAGTGGGATGAGGAAGAGTATCAGGGGGGGAAAAAAGTAAAACCCATGGTTTGAGATAAGAACAAGTTAATAATTGAAATAAAATATCAGAATAATTGTAATGGAAAGGGAGACAACAAAACGAGATAGGGAAGTAAAACCCAGGAGAGACAAGAGACAAGAGATGCTCACTGCAGTTCCTCACCACCTGCTGACAGATGCCCAGCCTGTCCACAAACTGCCATCAGCAGCTCCTGGCCAACTCCCCCCACTTTATATAATGAGGATGGCACTTTACCTCATGGAATACCCCTTGGGACAGTTTGGGTCAGCTGTCCTGTCTGTGGTCCCTCCCAGCTCCTTGTGCACCTCCTCAGCGGCCGAACATGGAAAACTGAAAAGCCCTTGACTTACAGTAAACACTACTTAACACAGTGATGCTTTAGTTTTGGCTATCAACATTATTCTCATACTCAGTCCCAAATTCCACAGCACTCTACCTGCTTCTAGGAAAAAAATTAACTCTCCCAGCTGAAACCAGGACAGTTCTACATGCAGCGCTGCTGAGTGTATTAGGTGGGCAAGGCTTTTTCTTTGCCTTATGACAAGCATGCTTTCTGCTTGGTCTTAGTTTTGTATAAGTTTAAGTGGCTCCAAACAAAGCTGTCCCAGGTATAAACTTTTTAAGTAGGATCACTTAGGCAAGATACATCTCTGGAGGTCTTTGCAGTGGGTGACTGATGTATTTATCACCCAGGAAACCCAGATGTATTCACCTTTGCAGATCAGTTTGTTGTTGAAGGTGCTTGTCTAAATACATTACTGTGGCTGTTGGATATGAGACATCTTGACTAAACAGCACATGTGTGGAACAAATTTCTACTAAAGGAAAATGAGACTTGTTGTAGCAGTGTCCTTGATGCATCTTTCAACAGAAATCTCACAAAGTTTTAGCTCCAAACTTAAATGGGAAATCACAGTGAAGACAATACTTCTGAAGAGTAAAGTTGTATGTTTTGTTCTGCTTGATACTAATTCTGGCTTCACATCTCACATACACATACTGGAATGCTGGGCAGTCTTGAAGTAAATTGGTGAGGTGGTTTTTTTGGTGTGGTTTTTTTTTCCCATTTGTGTGGGCAGTTTTCATCCAGTCACACATGGGAAGAAATATAATCAGGTCAGGGGTTTTTTTTTGCCCTGTTCTATTGCAGGGTGTTTATCTTTACTGGAGATTGAAAACAAAACAGGCAGAAGGTCTGCAAGTAACTTCAATTTTCCAATCCTGTCAGAAGTTATCCTGGTTGATTATCAGGTTACCTTCCTGAATTTAGCCTGCAGTACTTCAGGAATACTCACCCGTTGAAGAAATAGTTTTGTTAGTAAGTGGGAATGTTTTCTGAGGCATACATGTGTAAATATCAAAATTATATGATCAGCAATGCAGAGTTTTTCTTTTCTATGAATTATTCCTGTGGAATTAAGGCTGTGTTGCTGGTGCATTATTAATGATTAATAAACCAGTCAGTGCTCAGCCTCTCAGAAAAGTAGTACTTAGTATGAATTTCTGTCAGTATGCAAAATAAGTGGCTACTTCTGAATCTTGGGGTTTGTGTCTTTTTTTTGTGCCCTGGTCCCAGAATTTTCAGGTCAATATTTTTGTTGAGGTACTTTGCACCACTGTCTCTCTGTGACTGAGCACAAAAGCCTGGCAGCTGTTTTGCATAGCTCAGGGCAATAATGTTTGTGGATACCAGCTAAAATTGGCAAGATAGGAGGGAGGATGACTTGAATGAGAATTTATTTTAAGACACAGTCCACTGCAGGATGATTCTTTGGGTTTGTGCTACTTTGTTTTCATACCTGCAGTGTCAATGCTCTGTCTGTAGACTTCTGATTCTGGAGCTTGAGGTTTCTATCACTGGATTTATAGAGACAAGTTTTTGGAAGCATAAAGGTTGAGCTTTGGGTTGTATTTCAGGGTTCTGTTCTTCATTGTAGATTTTGTTTATTTGTTTGTTTTTGCAATGAAGCCACCCATAGGCCAAAGTCAGTATGACTGATCGGCTCTATTAAAGTTAGAATTTATGCTGTGTGATGGAATAATATAGAACTCTCTTGCGAAGACCTGAAAAAATTAAAGTTTGGCTAAACCAGTGCTCTTTACATGCTCAAAGCTATTGTGCTATTTATCTTCCAGATTCTTTTCATGCATGTAAAATCCAATAGAAATGATTTTACATAACAGGAATGTTATAAAGATCTCTTTTATCTTTTTAAAGCAATGCCATTCTACAGCTCTCGTTCAAAGTTAGCGCCATTTGAGCTTTCATTTTAGTGTCTTGTTTTATTTTGTTCTGTCTTGGTTTTAGACTTTTAATGATGGCAGAATAACCTTGTATCAAGTTGCATTAAGTTATCTTAATCTACAGTTGGGGTAGGTATCTCTAGTCCCATTAAACAGACAACAGTACATCCTAGACACATGAATTGTGTGAGCACCAGGGGCTTACCATAAATGCTCAGGATGAAGTGATTTAGTTTCATTGATGTTAATAATGCTGTTGCCTCTGTGACCTGTGACTCGGCTTCTGTTTTTATACTGAGATACATAGTGCAAAATACTTAATAATTGGAGGTCTGGTCGCAGTGCTAGAGAGGTCAGAAAATGAAAAAACCCACTTTTATGGGTAGGTGAACGATGCATTAGCACCGAACGAGACCACGGTCAAGAAGATCGTTACTTTTGTGAAGTCCGATTGATTTACCTACAGCTGTATTACCCCGTGGAGCACAGAGCAGACATCTTCACTCCTGAGATCAGGTGGTGTGCAGGCTTCCCTGGCCACGTTAATGAATGATGAATTTCTTCTACACAGCAGAGACAGTTTCGGGAGATTACTGCTTAGCTCGTTTGGAAATGGTGAGAGAAGGCAAAAATGGGGACGTGCTTGTGCTTTTTGGGTCATGCACCAGACTGTCATAGACCAAGAGAGTTCAGTTCTTTGCCAGACTGGGAGCAGCTATGGGAAATGGGCAAAAGTCCTGCAGAGACATGATTGCAATGGGAAAATAAGGGAACACTGGTGAAATATTTGGGAAGGGAATAAGTTAATATGGGCAAATACTGTTCCTTGACATTTTATTAAAGTAAAAATACCTTAGGTTTGGGTGAGTATCAGTTACACAGGCAATTCTGGTATCTGAGTGACATTGTTCCCCATCAGCCCTGGAAGAAGGGCCAGGACCCATCTGGCCATCATGAGACCTAATGCTGCTGTCAGACATCCGTGAGGCAGAGGTCACAATGTGAGGATACCAGCTTTGGAAGAGTTTACCTTCTTTATAAAACATCTGTTGTGGCTGTAGTGGCACATTTTAATTTATAGAAAAAGATTAGTTATAAAAATTAGTCTTAGAAAACCCCCAAGCTATGAGAAACACCCCTAACCAAGTGAATCACCACCTGAAATTTGAGAAGGAAGGTATGTGAAAGCCGTACAGATCACTGTACTCCCTGGATATACTTATCCAGGGAGTTGAAAAGTGGTGAGGAAAGTGCTGCCTTTATGTTATGGCTGATGGAACTGCAAGGCACACAGCAATGCTGCAGTTTCACTCACAAATCTCAGCATGGGGAAGATGAAGCCTGGCTGCTTGTTTGTAGAGTGTCTTTGCAAGGCTGGTTCCTGTAACATTACTTCAGCAGAATGAGATTTACAGAACTAGTTTAACTTGGGTAGAGACCACTACATAACAAAGCCAGTTGGTGAGAGCTGGAGGAAAAAGCTTAATCTGAGCTAATGCTGTGATGAAAGGAATCCCTGAGTGTATCCTAGATCAAATTAAAAAAGGGTCGGGACAATAATCACAGTGGGAGCCACTAAATAATAAAACACTTTTTTTGGCAATTGTTCCCTTTCTGCTTGGACTGAGCATCTGCTTGAACGAGGCGATTTGTGTAGCCCATGGCATTCGATGGGAGCAATCCTATATTCTACCTCTGACCCCTGCCCCACATTTTGGTCCTCAGGCTGCCAACATGAGCCTTTGAATCCTTGATGTCCTCCCTTCCATTTATCGCAAGGGAGGAGTAGGAGTAGCTTGGTGAGGGGATGGGGAACAGCGGTCAGTCTGATACAAGCATGTCCTGGAATTTACATAAACTTAGTAAGGTTGCTTCATCCAGATAGCTTGGAAAAAAGTAATCTGAATGTGTTATTTAGAGGACTGTTGGGATGCCATGGAGAAAATTCCATATTAAGGTCACTCGTTGTATTTTAGCCAAGCTTTTCCATTCTTTTCTGTCTGGGGTGTTTTAAAAGTGTATTGTGAAGAATAAAGGACTTCATGTTCTGTTTTATGTAAGTCTTCGAAATATGAGAAAATGTATGGAAAGATCAATCATCTGAGGAACTCGAAGAGGTAGACAAAGAATTACGTACAACCTTATTTCTGGGCTGTGCTATGTAAATTCTAATTATTTTATTTAGTAGCCAGTATTACATATCAGGCGTTTCAGACATGCTCAGGACAGTCAGGCTGTTGTTTTGGGCATTATTTTCAGCTGGAATTGTTTTCCTTCCATTATTGCAATTATTTACTACTTGAACTTCATCTTAAAGATTGCTTGCTTCCCCAGCTCCCCATCCCCAACCCTCCAGGAAATGGATTTTCCGTTGATATAATTTAAAAAGTACAGCTAAATCCAGTGTAACTGGTATAGTACTGAAAGATATTTTTGCCAGCCCCACCCGTTGCAGGAATTCATTTACTTTTCCAGTCCTGTTGTTAATCATTATATTGACACAGAAAGTCCTCCCAAAAGCACTCTTTGGCAGATTGCATTAAATATGAATAGCAGATATTCATTACGATGTGTTGCCCCCAAGAGAACTCTAAACTATCTGCACTACTCATGAGCAGGCAAATACACTAATTCTCCAGCTATTCAAATTATTTTCAAATAGTTTAGTGTGTCTCTAATAAAAACAAGAATGTCTCTGTTTCCCTTAATTACTTAGAAGGTCAAGGACTCCCACATCTCACTTTACTTCACAAAATGGGGAATATTCCTGTTGGAGATTGGAGTATGGTTAGTACATGATGGATTTTCTTCCATTGGCATCGTTACTGAGGCAAGTGCAATCTGTAATGGACTGAAAAAAAACCCCCTTCATCACTCTTTGGCTCTCTGGAATTGTCTAAAATAGTATAATAGTTCTACTGAATTAGGAGAAAAATACATGAATCAACCTTGTTTGATTATGTTGTTAGAGTTTTTTTCATACCTTCTAATCTTAGTGTAGCTGTCTCCCTTTTTCCAGTCTTGTCTCCCTGGGAAAGCTTCCTGTGTGGTCATTTACATGTATCTTCAATTAGCAGATGACTTTCAATGCAATGTACCTATTCAGTGCATGTGTTGTCCATCTTTATTGGAAAGACAGAACATGTGTTTGCATTCAGAAAGAGGGGGATAAACAGAACATGAATCTCAGATTTCTTAGCCACAGCCAGGGTTGCCTCATGCTGGCAAGTCTGAGGAGCAGTGTCTAAATAATACTCTGCAGATACCTTTTGTGACCCTGGAAACCACCATTTCTTTTCAGTTCTTCCTTTTTGTCCTGTTGTGGATTTTTTTTCCTGGTGAAGCTCTTCATGCAGCTTGAAACCATCCATGCTTCGATTATTAAAATTATGTTACATTGTCATTTTCAGATTCTAGTGGATCTGAAACTACCAATAATTTAAACTTGCTTTTTCATATTAGAGCTTCTTTTTCAGTATTGCCACTTTCAAATAGACCAGGAGCTCCTCTCTTCGCAATGCAGCTGGAGACTCCTGCCACACCACTGCCCTGCCGGGGTGGGTCCTCAGCACCCTGTGGATGCAGTCCACTCCAGATTTTAGTGGGCAGCATGCTCATCTGTGAGAAATCAGTCTGGGTGTGTATGGACAGGAATTTGCTTCCTGGGAGGAAGCCAAATTTAGAAATTTTCTGCTCTGGCAGGGAAAGCATGTGGTGCAATGCTGGTGTGTGCTCCATGATGGCTCTGTGCATCCCTTGTAGGCATGCCAATCTGAAGGAGCCTGGCATTTGGAAGCCAAATAGGAGCTGTCAGAGAATTGCTCCTTCCCTCCTTATTGGTCCCAAAGCAAGGAAATTCCCCAACAAAATGCCTTCTTACCTAAGGCTGGAAGTATGTTTCCCTGGAGTATTGCAAATGACCTTTTCCTCTGCTCTGGCTCACCAAATATAACACCCAGTAGCTCCCAGTACTGGGGATGTCAGGAATGAAGAGTGAAGGGCTCCAGTCCCCCATTGTTGGCTCGTTCAGGGTGACTCCTCTGTTGCCCCTCCACCTGGTGATGGTGAGTTTGGTGTCGGTTCATCCATCGCATATGAAGCCCCGTCTGCATGTCCAAAAGGAATGTAATGCCAGGCTTTGGGTTTGGCAAGGTGGCAGCACCCTAAGTGATTTCAATGTCTGATGTATTTCCAATACAAATCAATAGCTGCAATCTTCTGAAACTGCTAATGCTGTGATAGTTTGTGATACCAAAAGTGAACATAAGCTTTTGATTTGCCAGCTTTCTGTCTGAAGGGGTATGTTCAGCAGCTAATCATGCCATTTTAACTATGTGGAGAGTTTCTATTCAATCATTCTACTGTGTTCAAAAGGCAGGTCACTGTGTGGATTGGGGGGGGATTTTGTAAATACCTTTTTTTTTTGAGAGCTAAGATGGGCTTTTTATTTTGCTTCAGTGCTGGCCTTGTTGAGACTTTCCTCCTTTAGTCTGCTTAAGTTGTTTGTGTGTATTATGGTCTTAACAATATGTAGTGTTTAATTGGGAAGTCTTATTTAAGATTTGGACAGGGACAGGTTTCTTCAGAAGAGATCAATTTATGGTTTTCCTCTGTTAGAATATCTTTCCCTTTTGCCTATTTAGGGAATATGGGGAACAAAGTGTGTTATGTGGACTTTTCAGCTGTATCAATGACAACATGTTTCCCATTTAAAATGATAAATACTCACCCTATCTGATGAGCCCCAAAAGGGCAGGGAATCCTTTTTCCCTTCCTTTGTCCTTCAGCGCTCTGTTTCCTTTCTTACTGCCCAGAATAGGCCTACATCAGTAATATTCATAAATGATTTACAAAAGTAATTCCTGTGTAATAGCTTGGGACGTCAAGATTTTATGATGCTGCCAGATGTGCTATCAAACAAAATTATCTGGTTCAAAAAACTTGTGATAAATCTAGTCAGGGAAAATTCCCCAGGGCAGACTCACCCTCTACAAAAGTAACTATATCTCATAAAATTGTTAGATTTGCCTTTACCACATGTTTGAAATCAGACTTAAAGCAACAGTTTTATTCATGTCAAAACTTAGGTTTGGTATAAACTAACAAACAGGAAGAACTGGCCTTAAGCAACAGAAAACTCTTTTCCTTTCAAAACACCACGCGCACTCAGAGGAAATGTCAGAGTAAATATCAGAAATATTCGGAAAACCAGAACCTGCATCCCTAAGATACTCAACTGTTTTGTCTAGATAATGCATTTTTAGAAAGTAGTCATACCCTAAATATAGTGGGTGTCACCAGGGTTGGGCTGCTGAGCTCCTGATGGCTGTATCTGAGTACCCTGAGGCTGTGCAGTGACCAACGTGCCCAGCATCTTCCCTGTGGGTTTGATTCTTCATGGTCTGAGTCAGGGAAAGTGTATTGGTAGCAAGGTGTGTGTTTTGGCCAGGAGTTTGGGTTTTGAAGGAGGGGAAGTGAAGTGCTGGAGATGCACTGGAAGTCCCCATGTTGCCATGCCTCTGTATTGGGGAAGGCTGGACAAAGGCAATGCACCCTCGGCTTTGCTCTGCAGTTTTATGCTGGTCCTTACTTCTCAGGAAAGCCCCCAAGGACGTGTAGGTGCCTCCAAAAACATACTTCACTGGTGTAAGTACTCCAGTTACGTCAGAGGAGCAAAAGCTTTTTGAGCATGATTTTCATCCCATGGTTCAAGGTATTTGGGAGGGGGGCTGAAAGTCATGACTGACTGCTGGGAGCATCTGGGGCAGAAATGATGAGTTCAGGTAATGGAAGAGGAGATAACCTCTTGGGAGGTTACAGCAGAAGAAGAGAGGTGGATCTGGAGGCTTGTGATGTGCCATGTCTCTGGGGAATGAACTTCTGCTTTCGGAGTACTCTGAGATATCCATGGGCTCTGGTGTGCCACTGGATAACACATTTGCTTACAGCTTCAGTTAAGATTGAAGTCAGGTGCACTTAATAGGTGTGGATTTCCAGGCAGAGCTTTGTCTTTGCTGTTTTTCAGTGTTGAAGGCCCATCAAATTTGATTTAACATCAGCATTAGGTTTCCTGAGCTTCGTATGTTTCAATCTAAGACTTGAACTAAGGCTGATAATCAGCTTTTTAAAAGAAATGTGATCTGCAAGAAATTAAGATGGGCTGAAAAAACCCCAGAAATACTGTGGAAAACTCAGAAAAATATTTACCTCATCCTTTTAGGATGGATTTCCTCATCCTTTCTAGGGGTGGGTTCAGACCCTAGCATGACCACACAGCTCCTGTGAGCACTGTGAAGACTCTGCCTATGGCCACAACTGGAGATAATTTTTTCCTGTGTGTGCGCAAAAATTATGTAGTTTATTCTTAGAAATTAAGGCCTTGATCTCTCAGCTAAATCACTAAGAGCAGATAGCACTCACTCCTTAAATTTAAGACCTAAGATGCTTTTCAAAGCTGTCTTTTACTAAAGATGTATTTTGATATTTGGAGTAATGTGGGGAATATAATTTCTGAGATAACATGGGGGGGGAGGCAAAATGTGTGCTTATGCACTTCTCATTTCTCAAAGTTAAAAGTTTTCAGGTGTGTTTTAAGGCTTCATAACACCACATACCTAACTAGAACCTTTTACAACCTGTGATGTTTTTTCAACTCAATTTTTTTAATACCTAAAAGTTAGTTTCAATGAAGGAAATGCCAAAAGTCCTTAAAATACAGCTGTAATAGCATCACTTTTTCCTCTCTGTATTTAAAAATAAGAAGAAAGACATTCTTTACCAATACTGAATACTCTGGGGAAGAAAGGTGGTGTCCCATGGCTGCTCTGTGCAGCCTGCAGCTGTTACCAGAGGTTCTGCCCAAAAACCTCTGGGCTCTAACAACCTCTGCAACTGTATTTGAGGGAGAAAAAACTTGGCTTCCTTTTAGAACTGAAAGCATCCAAGCCAAAAGCTGGAGTGCTGTCCTCACAATCAGGTCCCTGTCAGTGGAAAATGCAACGCAATTTCCTGTGCGCTCCGATTTCTGTTGGGTACTGTGGCCACCGTGGAACCCAGCGTCTGACAGGGACAATACCTACCCTTCCACAGCAGAGCCAAAGGAAATCCCCATTCTTTCTATCCTTATTCCCTTCTTATCCTCATTCCCTCCAGCCACCGAGCAATGCGTGTTTCAGGGTAATGATCCTGTAGAGAGATGCACAAATGTTCGTCTAGAGCCCTGAAACGAGTCCACGCTGTAAATCTGCAGTCTTGGGAAGAATCCACGTGCATACCAGCACTACCTAAAAGCTATCAGCAAAGGCATTTGGTGGGAAGTGGAATTGTATCATGTAAAGAAATCTGTTTATTATATATTACTTTCGCATAGCAATTCCAGGATCAAGAGTTCTGTTATTTGAGAAATTAAATCCTGCGAGGATCGTTAAAAGTACAGAAATAGTGATGTCATTACAAAATTAACTGGCTATAAACGCACAGGGTGACATGTCGATTCATAAAGGGAATAGCAAAACATAATGCAGGGCACATCTGCTGCTCCTATTCCTGCACAACCATCAGCCTATTGGTATCTGCAGACCACTTGAAACTGAACATCTGTTAGAAGCGCTCAAAAAAGCAGCAGGAGAACCTGTACACCTTGCGAAACGCTTTGCTGTCAGTAACATCATAGTTTCAATAGTGCATTCTTGCAAAAATTGTTATAAGTCCCCTTCAAGTCCTAGATCCTTCCTGGCATTGTTTCTTAAATAGCGACAGCATGAGTAATAGTAAAAATAACGTGGACTTTTCTAAAGACTTTCCTAACATTTTTATTACTTTTTATTTATGGTACTGTTGCAACATGAGGACTGCTATAGAGTCTTCAAACAAAGACGGATATGATCTCTGTTCCAAGTAGCTTGGAATCAAGAAAAGGAAGATATATGAAGAGTAAGAGAAAAGGACATGGCTTCTGGGCCAAGTGAAGGAGGTGAAGAAAGGTTCGTATCCTAGAAAGGGAAAGCTGAGTTTGGGGCTTTAAAAGACATGCTTGGATGCTTAGAAACAGGACAGCCTGTGGAGACTGACTTGCCTTGTGTGACGACCAGCAGTAAGATACTGCAGTGCATTTCACAAAACCTATATGCATGATCGACAGTCAATTAAGTATTGTAATTTAACTGCATCGTCTGAACTCTTACCCAGTCAGGATGACAGTGTGTTTCTCCAAGCTGCATGGTGTAGCAGAGTCCAACTAATTTGCAATTTTCCTCTGTTTAACAAAACCAGAAATATATTTAAGCCAGAGAGAGAAAGATTTCACTATTGATTAGCAGTGGTTGGTGTTGCAAAGCGACCTGACAGACATTTGGAATGCATCAGCTGCCTCATGGCGCAGCAGCCAAATATCTTGAAGCACAGTTTGCTCTCTTTCACTTTTATTACTTGCAGAAGAAGTGAACTCTGCCAGGGTGTTATTGGAAGGGATGTTTGCCATTTTAATATGTAATTACTCACACAAACTTGATGAAAACATGTTGCAATAGCTTTGATTTTTAAATAGGTAATGGTATTTACTTGTAGTAAAAAATGAGAATAATTATAAATTATTTGGGAAAGTGAATTAAAGCATGTAGCACAAGTCACAGAAGATGCCCAGTTTTATTCCATGAGTACCAAAGGATTGTTTCAGATATATTCCCCATTTCACTTCTTTTAATAACCTAAGAAATTTTTACCTTATTGTCCAAGATGAGGCTGGAACCTTCCATAGCCAAAGTGAAGCCTAATTGAGGCAGTCCAACACTAATGCAAGGATATGGAGAGTCACTGACGTGGGCAGTTCAAAAGGGGTTTCTGCCAAACCTTTGTCATAGTTCTGAAGCACTCTGTGAGTGCCAGGGGTTTTTAATAGTGCTGAGAATTTTATACAATCAACAACCCGGAATTAAAAAACCTAATGAAGTGTGCAAGGGAAGAGCATTAACACTAAACCCAGAATGAGATATGTGCATTTTTTTCCTCCTGAGATATTTTTTGGTAATCCATTCTTTAATCAGTTCTGCACCCATTAAACTTCTTTGACTGCCCAGAAGACATCACAGTTATAGTTCCACTAAGAAAGCAATGAAGTGATAAGGAATATGTGGCCCTGTTTGGTAAACTTTGTCTGTTTTGGTTGGGGGGGAAGTAATAGTGTTTCAGAGGGTATTAAAAAAATTTTAAAGCTGCTCTCCAACAGCTGCAAGTACTCTGGAGCTGGTGCCTCTCTCATCAGAGGTACTGAGCACATTTTGGGGTCTAGCATATTTCTTCTCTTTGGAGGAAAAGAGTAATTTTGGGGTCAGATCTGCTGTTCGAGGCTGGCAAAGTGGAGCTATATCACAGAAGGAGCCCAGTGCTCCAAGTCCCTTTCCTTACCTGAGCTGTAAGTCACAGTCCATCTGCCCAGGAGCTCTCCCTTTAATCTTTTTCTTTAATTTTTTGTCCCTGCAAGTTGTCTGATTGTGTCTGGTTTTATTAAGTTGATTTATGCAATGTTTGTGTGCTTCTATGCTTTAATTCCATACATTTAATTACAGAAAATGTTTCTGAAGGAATGATTTTGTATTTATCCTCAAAGTGGAAGGGTGGCATCTTCAGTGAGATGTTGTGTTTGCAGTCAAAGTGGTTTCTTAGAAGGTTAGGCTGGCTCTTGGCATCCTACAAAAGGGGGACCACAGTCTGTGGCAGGGTTCATACCTGGATGATGACACAAGAGCTGGCTCCTGGGATATGGTGTGAAACAACGTGGGAGCCAGTTAACAAATTCAATTTCTAAGTTTCTCTGAGATGCCTCCAGCCAAGGGATGCTCTTCACCTGTGTCTGCTGAGCACTGGTCTTCCCACAAAGGTAATGAAGAAGGTGTTGGAGCCACGCTACTGAGTCACATCACCTTCGAGCTTCCAGTCGCGAGGTTGATGGTAAATGTGTGTGACGATTTGCAAAAAATGCTGATCCTTTTCAATTGGCTATCGGTCCGGAAAGTTGGGAACCACTGACCTAACATATGTCTCTAAGGTCAGGGAGACCTATTTCCAAGGATTTGTGCCCAGGACCAGACATCAGCCTGCTAGGAGGAGCATGAAGAAAGGTTGCTGTCACAATGAAGTATCACTTCTTCTTAGGATGGACTACTTTTCCCTTATTTTTTCCCCAGAATGCTTATCGTGCCTGACCTCATTTCAGAATATGTTGTATTTTACAAGACACAGCAATACTTTGGACCAAAATTGTATACTGGAATAGTTGTCACAGAGTGGAAGCGGCTCCAATGAGTTTCAGATCCACCAAGGGGCAAATTTTTTTTGTGAGACTGTTAATCACTTTAAACAAAATTGCTCCCCAAGCTGTGGGGAATGACAAGTTCATCTCTGTATGCTTATGTAGGAAGTGAATAAAATCCTGCTGCCTTGCTGGGTGGCTCTCTGTGTGAACATCACTGACAGGATTGGGTCTGTCCATCTCAATGTTCACTGCAGGTCTTTGCAGAATGACCTTGGTCTGGACACCTATGCCAGTGTATTTGTGTTCAGGAGGTGCATTGTTCAATTATTTTAAAAAATGTTAGTCTCAGTCAGCCCATGTAGTTTCTTTCCTAGTGAAAGGTTATTATTTTCTGTGCAGTGTTTGTGTTGCAGCAGAAGGTCTGGGATGACTGGGGGAAGAGGTTGAAGGAGGGCAGCCAGGGCTGTGAGAAGGATTGCTGGTGTTTCTGAGGGACAGAGGGAACAGCCTTCACCCGTGGCAGACATTTGTTACAGATTCCCTCTAAGATCAGGAAATGAGTACAGTCATCGCTTTGCAATTAACTGTGAGGGGAAAATCTCAGGAGATGGCTAAAACAGATTTGTCCACTTAGAGAAGGAACGCCGTGACTTAACAGGTGTATGGTGCCTGCACTGCACTACTTAGGAGTTCTTCAGGCTCGGCTGCAAACAAAATATTATCCGACTATAATAACATTGTGAACCCAAAGACCTTAACTGGTTTCATTATCAAGTGAGTGCCTGAGGGGAAATACACAGATGGAAAGGCATTCCTTTCCTTTGGTATAATGCTCTCGTGCCAGAGAATTTATGGCCAGGACGTGGTTGGCCCTTGCATGGGCGACTGGTGGGGGAAATACATGAAGTCATTCTGGTCTATTTTTTTTTTTTTTGGTCGTTATCTTGTAGCCTGCATTGCTATCCCCAGGCCTGGGGACAGCATGCTGCAAACTACAAGGTGGGGTTTGTGCCAGCCCCTTCTCTCTGCTATGGATTTTGTTCTCTCCCTGGGAAACAGGGAGGGAACAGTCCTGCTTGAAAGACACGCAGTACCCTGACAAGTGGATTCAGGCTACTGTAGGTCAGAGTGATGCTCAGGCGGCATTATCTTCTTAGAATTTAATTTATTGCAGGATGCGCTGGAGGGCTGATCAGAAGTCGTCTCCTTAAAGTGGAGGAGGTGTAAGGGGAGTTGTTTTGTTTGGTTTTTGGATTTGGGTGGTTTTGGGTGTTGGGTATTTTTTGTTTTGTTTTGGTCTTTTTTGGGGTTTTTTTTTGCTTTTTCTGGTGCAGACAGATCTTAGAAAGATCAGCTCTTTCTTGTGTATTTCCAACCTCTGCTCTACTGGCTAGAGGTAGCATCTACAAGGCAGATCCTTATAGCTCAGGCAATCTGAAAGGCTACACATGAGGGGGTAAAAAAAGGGAAAGGAAGAAATAGTAACTCATCATTTAGCTAGTTGAGGTGTCTATACTCTTTTCCAGTTCATGAGTTACCCTGTGGTTTCTCAATTATAGATGTCAGAAGAAAGGTATGAAAGCTACGTTTTTAAAATCTGTGGCCACAGAGGCTGATGTTCCCTGGAGAGGAGTCTGGTCTGTCCATTTTGGAGAACGTGAAGATGAAGATTCAGAGCACATTAGCTGGTTGTCTAAAATACTTTTGTGTTTTACAGAACTAAACAAATACAGAAAGATGGAAATTGCATGCAGGATCCATGTTATATTTGTGAGTGTGTGTGTGTGCGTGCACATTTAAACTTATTCAAGAACCCCAAAGGTATTGAAGCAAAAACTAAATAAATAATGAAGTTGTGGTTCAATTGTAAATGTTAATGTTTCTGTGAGAGACTGAAGAAGTTCTTTTATTATTCAAATTGGCTTGTTCCTTCCTTGTTTATTTACCTGCTTGCCCTCTTTTTGAACATTATATATGATTTCACGGTGAAGAGTTCACAAATCTTAAAATGTTGCCTTCTTGTCAGTGACACTGACTGTACTGCAAAGGTCTTTTTAGAATTTCATACAGATCAAATAGCTCTGTTTTTTAAAAAAGGTCAGAAAAAAGGTCACCAGAATCTTTTACTGTTGGCAAAACTACCTATTTTTTTTTCTTAGTCTGGATCATAAAAATAGCTGAACAGAACTGCTTTCACTGAATTTATTGATTAAAAACAAGCAACAACCCCCTGTCCCCAGCCTTTCTCCTCCTTCTAACAGACATCTGGCATGGAAAATGTAAACTAGGTATTTTTATCAAGGCTGTAAGCACCCAGAGTCTGCTATGATGGCTACTGCAGGGAAGCATAAGAATGAGGAGCTTCAGCAGCTCTGCTTACAGCCACTCCTTCGTTTGAAGAAGATGTTTTGCACAGGTGTTAAAATGCAATGCCAAAGTACATCTTGATATTAGCATACTGTACACTGAAGCCTGTAATTAACTGCACCCACCTGTATGCTGGCATTTTTGTGACTCTTGCCATCCTTTAAGATGTGTGCATCCAAGGATCTAATCCATCTAAGCTTCTGGACACCCTGAACTACAAATGAAGTCAGAGAGCTGCAGGCGCACAGCTCCTGGCAGGATTATGCACCCAGTGAGCTATTGCTCTCATTATGTTGCACTGCAATACATCATCAGTGTGAAACATCATCCTAATGATGCATTAGTGTAATACATCATCAGGGGAGTCCCACCAGTAATGTATTACTCCAAGTATGGTGCTACTCAGTAAGAAAATCATCTCACAGTCCTTGTGTTGTTTCAGAACAGCATGAACGGAGGCAAAATATGTTGCTTAAGATTGATGCAGCTTCCCAATTTCATAACTATGTTAATGGTGAGGGTACCTTCTGTGTGCTCTGAGTTTGTGATTGTGTTTTCAAAGAGGTGTGTTTGGGCTGTCTTTGGTTGCATTGCTCTTTGGAAGAAGCAGGAATTGATTCTTTAGATGGATGGCTGGAGGGCTTCAATGGGAGGCTATAAATCTGCTGTCCGAGTGCCTGTTATATAGTTTCTGAGGATGGGGAAAGGGTTTATGAAAACTTGGTGCCAAAATTTGCAATTTTAAGGATTTTTCTAGTGTCACCCTGATACATCTTCCTGTTTCAGTCACATGGACTAAGATAAATATATTTAAAAAGCACATCTCACAAAAACAAAACCCCTCCGTTTCATGTGTCAACCCACTGATTTTCTGTGGTCTGCAAGATCCTATAGCAAAACAATCCTTCCCATGGAGGTTATCTCAAGGGCAAGATTTACTTCAGGGGGAGAGGCAATCAGGTGGTTTTGCTTTATGCTTTTGAATCACAGTTGTGATGCTGTGAGGTGCTCCATGGGATTGCAGCAGTCCCAGGGACTGCTAGACGGAGGAACACAGCTGCCAGTAGTCCACCTAATATAATGCAAGGACTGTACTACTCCAAATGAAAAATCTGTAGTAGGATTGAAGGGAATATTAGCTACAAAATAGACAGTTCTGGAACGTGCTTTTATACACAGCCAGTGTTTTCTAGAATGATTTTTGGATGCATCAAGGTAACAGGTGCAAGGCAAGGAAACCTAAAGGGATTCTGAACTTTAGTGTGCTTTTGAAGCTGCATTGCATATTTTTGATGCTGAAATGCTGCAAACAAGTTGTTTTTTAAAAAAATCTTCCCAGTCACAGAAAAATGTCACCAAAACCAAGGGATGGTTCTAGAGTAGGTTGAGCAAAATTTGGTGTCCCTTTGCTTTACTTCTGATTTTCTTGTATTACCATATAACTGGTCTGAGGAACATGACTGTGGCCTCCTTAGGATCTGTCAGTCACCTCCCTTTTTTTTTCCCCTGTCATGCTCCCATAAGTTCTTTACCAACTGCTTCTCTCTGCATACCCATGTCAGTAAGATATTATGACAGCATGACTGTTTTTGCCGGAGCACCTACTGAGCCTTCTGTTACTGCAGGAAAATGGAGATTTTTTTTTAATGCTGTACCTTGTTTCATTCATTCACAGTGTTGCTGTCCTGGTCCAAAGTATGCACATATTGGTATAACACAAGGAGAACTTTGCTGGTGTCATTCTTTCACTGGTTAAGTGTTCTGTGGGCTTATTTAGGCAGCAAAAACAGTATTCCAAGCCAAAAGAACTTCAGTTGTAACTTTCTTGAAGCCTTATTTGGGCAAAGTATGAATGGCCTTAAAAGACAAGTAACTAGTTTATTTCTTCAAGTGATGCTGTGTTAAGATCATCATGACAAATCACACCATCCTCAACATCAGGGTCTCCCTCACTGCTGTAAGGAATGCAAACCTGTTCTTCTCAAGCTTCTGCTTGAGACTGGTTTAGGATCCCAGAGTCCCAGTTATCTCTCCAGGAGGATGGTGAGGCTAACAGTGCAGCACATAGAGAGATGTGTAAATGCAGAAGCAGTGGAAGGAATAAACCTTTGCCTGTACATCAAGCATGGGCAGAAGAGTTGAAGTCTGGGGACTTTCTTCTCAGGGTCAGAACCGTGTCTGTCTGATAACTAGTTTTGGTTTTAAATAAAAATGAAGTTCAGCCTTGTTGGCTGCATTAAATAAAAAAAATCCAGTAAAAGCAAAAACTATCCATCAAAAAGCAGGAGTTGAAAGGCAGAGATCATTTAATGAGTTGATCTGTATGGTTTTTAAGGCTTTAAGGTTAAAATGACTTATTTGTTTCCCTGCTGTTGTTTGAAGTTAGGTTTTGTTTCCCACCCTACCTGAATTCAGCCTCAACAGTAAAAAGTTTTCATCAACAAAAATTGAAAACATGATAAACCTAATTTTCTTATTTGGCTGGTGCTTAGGGTTTGTTTTTCACTTTAGAACAACTCAGCTCATGTCTTGGAACCTTCTTGTTAGAGAAACACTGCCCTTCTCTCTGTATGCAGAGAGCGTAATGAATCAAGATTTGCTGTAAATAATGTTTGCAGAGTGAAGTGTTTCTGGCAAATTCCCTCAGCTTATTGCATAGTCATATATGGCAGGTTATTGTGTTAATAGATTATTAAACTCTGCATGTGCCCTTTAACCTTCTCTGAACTTTGTTCTTGTCTTTTAGAAGGAATTAACTAAATCCAAATTAGTGGTGTGCAGTCAATCAGCAATCAGCTGGGGTTTCTGACCTCACCGGTATGTCCTGTTGCATCTCACTGTGCTTTGTTCTTCCATCAGGCTGCACCGTGACTCAGGCTTCAACATGACACGTCAGAAATATAACGTGATGTGACATGGCCAACAAAAATATCAGCTAAGGGTTCTGTGCCTGGTTTCAATCCATTCAGTTCATGGGTTATTCGTTGTCCATTCATGTGTCGATAAAGGGTTCAGTAGTTTTCAACTTGCTGGCTCTTAAATGAAAGGGAAAACAAAAAAAGAAAAGCACCAAAGCAAAGAAAGGATAGCAAAGACCCTCATCCTTCAGCTGGGTTCCCGTGTTCAGCGCCCAGGCTTTGCGCTGTGGTTCCAGCTGGTGATATTTGGAACCTGTAAGTTAATTAGAAGGAGAAATTTCTGCAGCTAGCAATGTAGATATTCTGGGGAAAAAAAAACATTGCCCCGGGGGAGGAATGATATTTGAGCAGATTTATAGTGCTCTGAGTGTGCATATGAATGAGATGATGGCCGTCAGTGTGGCTTGCTGCTGTGGGGAACTGTCAGCTTTGCTCAGTGGAAGGTGATCTGTGGAGGGGAGCAGTGAGAATGATGGGAAAATAATGATAAAAATTTAATCGGTTTTAAAACGGGATTAAAAATTTCTGAAAGTGTGTAAAAGCAGAATCTTTTTCCTCCAGAGGGGAAGGGAATAAGATAAACACCCCACCTGGAAAAGCATCACCGTTTGAGATTGCTAAATATGGCGGTGGGGAGGAGATCACCATGTGACCAAGCCCCATGTGCCCCCTGCATATCCATGAAAATCATCCAGACCAGAATTTGAAATATTCTGGTTTATTCTGCTCTGACAAAATGTATTGCTGGTTTTGGTGCATATGGAAAGGTCATGGTGGTACAGGACAGTGAGAGGGAGGGATTTGGATCTGAGCACCACAGACCAAAGCCAGGCCAAGCCAAGGGATGTGTCCCACTCTGGACCATGTTTTAGTAATATGTCTGATATGCTCTGCTCTTCCTGGCTGTGAGGGTGCTGTGTGTGGCTGACACCCATGTGGGGCTGCAGCACTGTCTCCCACCTCGTTGTGCGGGCTGGAGCATGCTGGTGGCCAGCATCCCGAGAGGGGCGATGGATGGGTAGGGCAGGTTCATTAATTACCTTTCTTTGACAGAAGAATTGCATTTTCTGTGTAGACGCTGAGAGAATGTTAAGTGGGTCGGCCAGCAGTTTTAAGAATTGCTTTTGAATTACTCCTTTCACTTTTATCTTTCTCAGCTTGAATAAATCTCTAGAGGTTGCTAATTACAGCATGTTTTCTGTAGCACTGGAGTGGCACGCAGCACATTTTTAACCTCGCCTTCCGCAGAGGTTTGGCTTCCCTTGGCGTGCATGTGGAGGAACAGTTGTGTGTTGCTAAACTCTGTCATTCAGAGGCCCTTCTGTTTTTAAATATTTCTCAGTGCAGCCTGCTGTCATTTACACTGAGCCTTTATTGAGATCATTAAACAGAAAGTTTAAGATTAATTCCCTTTCAGGGCAAGAGGAGGAGGATAAATAACCAGTCCTGCTCAGTGTTCGTTCTTAATGACTCCAGCACAGTGTGAAAGCGTAAACAGTTTTGACAAAAGGTGTAATTGATTGTTTGGGTTTGACTGATCACTCAAAAATGTAGCGTATCCTCATTCAGAAGGTGCTCTGTAAGGTAATGAATGTGATACAGTTAGAAAAGAGGGTCTCGTGCTAAGCAAGGGCGCAGTTTCGTGCTGAGGCTCTGCTCGTGGCCAGGCTGGTGGCTGCTGGGAGTGCTGGTGCTGCTCCAGCCTCTTGCACCATGGTGGCTGCGGCCTCCTTAGCTTGGGTGCCCCTCCTCATCGTTGGGGAGCCACTTCAGAGAACTAGAATGCTACCAGATGTGAGGAGGATTAAAAGTGAAACATTTTCTGCCAGTTTAGATCCCTAAGTTGCCACATCATTGGCCCAGGTCAGATGAACACCAAGGCTGGCATGAAGGGATTGGGATCTTGCAGCTGTGAGCTCAGGGAGAAGGAAGGTGGGACATGCTGTTCAGTGGTAAATGGCCAGTAGGTGTGCAAGCTGGATTCCAGAGTACGGTGGTGGGACACACTAACAGCGAAGGGTGTCGAGGTTATCCGTAGGCTTCCTGCATTCTCCAGCTGCCACCTCTAGTTTACGGGGAATGAAGATGAGAGCTTTAAAGACCACCTACTGTTTGCATCCTCTATGCCCTGTGGGCGTATTCATTCTGTTCACATCATGTCTAGATCTAACCTTGTCTTTTTCTGTCCCCTTTTTTTGTGTTAAGTTTTTCTAAATGCTTCTCTTTCATCCCTTAATGTGCTAGTCTTTATGCTGATTTCTGTGCCTCCATGATTTCCCTGTCAGAAGTGTGGGTGATAAGCAGATCAGCAGTATGTTAGAGATGAAATAACTTGTTTTTACATATCTATGGAAGCGTGCTGCAAATCCACTGAGGGACGTGCAGTGATGAAAAGTGAGAAAATACAGGAGGGATGCATGGAGCACCAGTGAATGGAAACGCCTGAGAATGCAACTATTAAGTTCCTGCCATATGAAAACGTTCTGGGTGCATACAACAAACAGAAAACTCATATAATGCTTACGACCTTAGGATGTCTCCAGGAATATAGGACTGTTTGAAAAGCTGAAACTTGGCCAGCCCATTCATATTATTGCTTTGTAATGCCAGTTCTGACTCTCTTGGGCTTAACTAATCCTTTCCTCCCTCATCTCACAAAACCAGAACACCTGCAAGGGACCTCAAAGAAGAATTGAACAGTTATCTGAGGAAGTCAATGGTACCCATTAATGTTTAGGTGATAGACTGAAAAGGATATCCATCCTCTTGGAGAGCTTTTGGAGCGATCTCATTTTTGCATGACTAAATAATATTTTATATTATTTTTGGTATGTGTTTTGTTTCTCAGAGTATTTGTGAAATGGAGGGAGAAGCACTACTGCTGCCGTAGTTGAGGGTAGTAGGTGATTAGACATGGGTTTGAGCACCATCATGAAAGGTGGCCAAGGTCCTTGTGGTTGAATCAGGTGTGAAAAGCCCACTGGGTGACCAAAACCTGACTGTGTCTGTGGCTAGGTGATAACTCTTCTGACTCTCTGGATCCTTCCTGCCTAGGGAGCGCTGATGTCACTGCTTTGGAAGGCAAAATAAATTGCAGGGTTCTCATCAAAATGATTGCTCAATGATACAAATAAATTTTCTGGAAAAGCAAGTTGAGGGTAGAAACTGCTCTGAGCTTCCTCACCAGTCAGTGCACGCACATACATAGTTCTTGTCTTCATTATAGATAGGGATGGAATTCTATGGCTGAAGAGTATGTTTATGCCTTAGGCAGAGGATTGTTGAATAGCTGGGAAAGAAAGCTTTCCCACTTATCAGAGGGACACCGTCAATGCCCTGCTGTTTGTAGCATCAGCACTTATGCCTGGTTAGCTGCTTCGTATCTTGGTGCACGTTGCTTTGTACTTCCCAGTGCTGCTGCCTCCTCCTCTTCATTCCTTTTGTCTTTCAGGTTCTGGGCCATGGAGTGTAGCTGGATAATAAGGCTGATATTAGAGGAGAAGGGGTGAGAAGTACAGTTTATCTATTTGTGTTTCCTTTTCCTTCGTTGTGAGTTCATCCACTCAAGTTTTTATTGCTGTGCACATCTGGGATTCTTTCTACAGACAATGAGAGGTGTTTCCAATTTCTCCTTCTCCTTGACAAATTGAGACCTAGGCATGGGTCTCAGGTTTTTTTGGTTTTGTTTTTTTTTTTTTTTTTTTTTTGTTCATTTATTTGGCTGTATGTGTGTGTTTTGGTTTTTGTTTCTTGTTTTCTGAATATGGCAAAGTACACAGAGGACAGATCATTGCGTTTGCCCTTTTCTGAGTAATTTTCAGCTGGTCAACCTCCTTTTGGAAAAAGTGGGGGCCACAAGTTTTCGCGTGCCATAAATGCTTCATTAGCATCACTTACAGTTGCAAGTATCAACTTCCTTCTCCAGTTTCCATATGTGAGAGACAGTTTCCTCTGTGACTGTTTTGTGTGGTAATTATACATTTAACCAGCCAGCCACGGTGGTCATAAATGCCTTTAAGTCACAGCTTTTCAAGTGCATCCTTGTGCTCTTTGTGGGTAACCTGTATTTTTTATTTCTACATATGTGAACTTGAAATGAGATGATACTGGGAGGCTGGTTATTTGAGGCTGAGCCTCCGTTATCAATTATAGTGCTTCAGTCTCTGGAACTGATCTGGTCTGATGTTCTCTTACCTAGTACTGTTTTTCAAAAATCTTTGTTGGGGATATTGTTAATATGACTCTATCCCTGTTACTGACAGAATTTGAGCAACATTGGATTGAGACCAAATCCATTTAAAATTGCCATAGAAATATCTGTAATTGCTGATAGCTTCCCATCTACAATTACTTTTTAGGATAGATCAGCCAGCTTTTTAATCTATTTTCTTCTCTATTGATTATGTCCACTGATAATTTTTAATTGGAATGTCATGTAAAACTAATTCAAATGCCTGACAGTAGTTTTAAGTATCTTATTTCCCCAGCAGTATTTCCAACCGTACATGTAATGATACCAAGCTTATGCAATAAGACTGCTGTTCCATAATACTTTGTTGATTTTCATTATTTGTGCTATCAACCCTTAATTCTTTACTGATTGCATTTATAACAGCTTTTATGTTTTTTTGCCTGAAATCAATACCAGGTTAGCTGATCTATAAATACTTAGCTCATCCTGACTGCCCTCCTAAAATACTGGCAGAAAATCAGCTTTTTCAGCTGGCTGTCCCCTCTCTCTCCTAGCCTGGGAGACACAATGGGATCATGGACATACTCCTACCATGTCCTGCTGCACTGTCCCTGTGAATGAAGTTTTAGCATGAGTCCTGGGTCATGTGCATCCCACAGGTTGGCTACAAGAAGTATATGAATCAGCAGGAAGCTATGGAGAGAAAAGTGATCATATAAAAATAGAAAAGTTATAGTGCTCTGTCTCTGCTCTCAGTATGTCTGCAAAGTGGTGGTACCAATGCACATGACGATAATGATCATACGCTCATGAGTGGCACGATGCTCTTGGTCTTGTAAACCTGACGGTGTCTCAAAACATGCATGTGACACATTAAAAGATGGAAGGTTGAAGAATAGCAGAGAATAGCACATAAAAATCAGGTAGCCTTGCCCACTGGCTCCTCAGTCACTGGGGAGCTCTTTGCTCTGAGGAGCAGATAGCAAAAATGGTATGAATGAGGTGGTACGATTCAGTAATGAGCACGCTTGCACATGGACAAACATAGAGTGATCTCCATGATGGAAGAGGAAAGATCTGGAAATAGAGATGAGAAAAATCTGTGGGCTTTGATGCCAGTACATTTCTCTATTTGGCTTGAGGAAAACTAATGCAGAATTTGACACGTTCTTTTAAGTTGATTGGAAATTTGTCTTCTTCCTTATTTTGAGAACAGTTCTGAGCTGGCCCATAATTGTCAAAGTGAAAAAAGGAAATCCTGTCTTCTCTGCTACTATGGCTTAAAGCACTTTTTCAATTAAATTATCATTAGGGTTACATCATGAAAGGTATCAACATAATCCGTTTAAGTATATCTTATAAGGCTCTTTACTACCAAGAAAAATCTCCTGTCTTACAGGTACCAAAGTTACAGGAATTAATCAATCATGGACTCCAGGGGAAAATTCAGCCTTGATGTCACTCAGTAGTAGGCATTCATTTGGTTCATGCCTCGGCGTGTATCTTTGTGTGTGCGAGGATTTTATATTTGTATTATCACAGGACTTTTGTGCAGCTCTTGCATCAGGTTATTGCAGCGAGCACAATAACCACTCTGTACACCAGCGTTCCCTGCTATTTTGGTTTCTATTTGATGTCGTGTTTTCACTTTACCTGGGGAGTATTTTTGCCTGGAGGAAATGACTGAGAAAAGAGGCATATTTGAAAAGCCAGGAATCAAAGAAGTGATAAAAAATATTTCTGAGCACAGTGAATAATTAGGAATTAACTCACTGTGGCATAGCTGGAGATATTTATTGCATGTAATTGAATTTTTTTTCTGAGATAATACTAATTTTTTTGAGACCTTTGTGGGGCAATCAATCTAACTAAATCTTGTCTAGTTGCCTCAAATACATATGTTTTTATTTTCAGAAAACTTTAGTGTGGCGAGGCATACAATTGTGTCTCTGTGTTACAGCTGGATAACTGAGGCATGGAGAAGCTTATATTTAAAAAAACATTGCCATTCGAGTTGTGTTTGGAAGTCATTCCTGTTTGTGTGGGATTTCTCACTGGGAGAGGTTGGAAGCTTCATGGGGGTTTGCCAATAATTTTGAGATTTAAAGTCTTGTGAAGAAATAGACTTTCTCCTTTTTTTTTTTCCCCTCTTTTTGCTTTGTTTTTCTCTTCTTGCTCTGCCCTCCCAGTTGATAATTGCTCCACCTACCAGTTGACAAGCTAGCATTCCTGTGAGGGAGGAAACATTGCTAAGCACTGCTGCTTGACGCAGGAGAGTTCTCCAGCAGCTCACCCAGAATTTTGCAGTGAGGTTGGGGTGGGATCTGTTGCCAATTTCATTCTGTGCTGTTCCAGACATCATAAACATTTCTAATTTACTAAGATTTGAATATGTGAATAGAAGGCAGTTTCAGAGTATTGCTATTTATGTATTTGTTCCTGCAAAGGTCGTCCATCACAAGTGAAGGGATTTTTGATAAACCTTATCTTTATGTAGAGTGGAAGTACAGTATGTTTTGGTACTTCCTGTATCATTTTTCAAAGAGGCAAACTGCAAATGAAAGCCAAAACAAATCAAAACCTGTGTGATTTCCTGATGTAAAATAACATTTCCAATTTTAGAGGACAAATGTTTAATCAGTCTGCATCATGCAATCATGGACGAGGAAAGCCAGCATTTTTATCTTAGAAAATATGAAGTGCTGGTTGTGACCTAGAGCTAGGACAAGGCTGCTTGTCCTACAGAAAAAAAAAAAAAAAAAACAAACAAAAACCTACAAACCAACAGATTTGCAGTTGATGGAGGACCATACCTCTGTGTTGTGTTGGAGCAGATTTTGCCTTAAAACAAGTGGTATTTTGAGTAAGTGTTCGAAACCACTAATTTGTAACTGTGAAGATTTTCAGTTTAAACGTCTGCCAAGTGATGGCATGTACACTGGCTTTGAGAAGTAGGAGATTTGCTTTAATGTTATCAAGAATGTGCATCCCCTATGAGTTTCAGGTTGTTGTTATGGCATGATCCATGTTCAGAGCAAAGTGCAGCTCCCTATTTCAGCATTTGCATGATCTCTTCGCATCTCTTCCTTCACTGTCCCAAACATTGTAGTGCTTTCTGTCCAGCCATCCGGGTCTTTCTCATCAGTGTTTCTTGAACTTGTATTTTAACCATTCTTTATATAAATGATGTCAAACACTGGTGCTTTGCATGTTTACCTGGGGAATTAAAAGGCAAGGGTGTTTGTTTAAGCAGGAGTCTGTCAGTGGCAGTGAGCATCCTCAGTGCTGCATGCATGGAATTCTGCCACGGCTCCCGCCAAAGCTGCTGATGGAGACAAGCAGGCTTCCATCAGCGGTCAGCCTGCTCCTTGTTCAAAATTCAGCTGTGTATTTATCTCTCAGAAACACTCAGGTCTTTTGTGAAACCGTGTAAGCTTAATTTTGAGCCTATAGCTGATCGTTTTCTCTGTTTGATGTGAGCTAGTCTGTTGAGGTGGCTGGCGTCCTGGAGTGAAGAGATGGAAGTGAGAGATCTGCTAAATCTGCTGTTGCTTAGCGTCTCTGCCTTTGATACTGTCTCCAGAGACTGCACTGATCTCTTCTTTTCAGTCAAGAGTCTACATCCTCACTGGGGTTTTGATGGGAGATTCCTTTAAGGCATTTTGTACTGACAAGGTTATTTTTTCCATGCACATGCAGTAGAATTTCACAGAAACCTTCAAAGAAAGGGGTTTTTTTTCCGCTTTTGAACTGAGTTCACAGTTGCTTAGGTTCTTTGTAAAATTACCAAGAAATAAATTATATGAGCGGCTTAATTAACAGTGAGTTAAGATGAAAGATGCCTGTTGTTTTTCTTACAGTTGCACCATGTTTTTTGGTAGATATCTGTGGATGTTGAAAAGTAGCAGCTAGTAGAGCTGCCTGGTTTCTTTGCTGAACACAACCCCTAGTGAGCACTGGCATTAGGCATTTGATTTGTACATTAAAAGAAGAACCTGAGTGTTGCACAGAATTGCTGTCTTTGCAGACTTCTGCCTTTGCCTGTGGATGAGGGCAGTGTTAAAAACTCCCATAAACCGTTTATTTTTTTTTTACCCAACAGTCTTAGAATTATACTTCGTTGCAAGCCTGGGAGAGTGCTATTTTGAGGGATTTTTCCTCCTTTTTGCAAGAAAGGTTTTTTTCCTTAAAAAAAAAAAAAAAAAAAAGACAAGACAAATTGAAGTTGGGAGAAGTCTTTATTGATTGAATTTCAGCTAGTATCCTAACAAGACAGGCTTGCAGTATCTTGGTCATGTGTAGGAAATTTTGCTTGTCTTTTGAGGAAAATCTCAGTGGTTTTGCCTGAAGTAAAACTGGTTCATGATTTCATTGAAAGATTATTCTGCAATTTGGTTTGAGACCCAGTGGAGTTGTTCTGAAGAAAAACTTTTGTGATTTTTCTCTTGTAAAATATTCTATTAGAGATTTTAACAACTACAAAAATATACTGAAGAGATGAATCTGTTTTGTGCTGGATTTCCTTAATTTTAGAGTTTTTTCTCCATGCTGTACCTGTACGTACCACGTGGCCAAGCAGGGCTGCTGATTCAGCTGTAGGCACAAAGAAGTGCATAATCCAGTGTTGTTTGCTCTGTGTTGATGAATTGCATTTCAGAGTCTGCAGCTATGGATAACGGCATGACAGAGCCAGATCGACCCACAACAAAGCTGGGTGTTCTGACTTTTCCATGGGGAAATGCTGAGAAGTTTGAGTGGGAGCAGCTAGAAGAACAGGCTGCAGCAATACAGCCCCTCCATCCTTGTTACAGGAATTATCCCTGAAGTATGGTGCACTGATTTCCATTTGCTGTAGTTATTAAATATTCAAAACAGGGGATTAGGGATATCATGGAAGTGCAGACAGATCCCTCTAATGATAGTATGACTGTCAGGAGCATGCCAGTATGTGTCAGAGAGAAATTGCAATCCAGGCTATTTAGATCTGTGATAAGATCTTATTCTAGTGCCATTATAAAGTCTTGTGTTAATTGAGCAAATCTCTTTTGAAGTTGTTTCATTTCCCTCATTACGTGTCAGAGCAAATAATGGCTATTCTAATGTGCTAATTAAATTTATTTATTGATCTACCTTTTACTTAGAGAAGACAATCCAAACAAGGTGCTGCAGTATGTTTTGTGGAGGCACGTGGCAAAGCATCCCCACGGTTTGGTGCATCCCTGGCCGTGGGGTTTCGTTTCAGAATAGCTCAGAGTAGTAATGCAGACGAGTACATTAATCTCCTTAACTATTCAAAAATGAAAGAGCGGGTACAATAACTTATTATTTATTGCTCTTCCAACATGTCTGTTCCATAAGATTTGCCATTAAAATTAAAATATAGGTGCTGTAACAGCCAGTTTAAGAGAGTCTATGGCTTTGCTGTTTGGTGCTGGAACATTTCTCACTGTCATTTCCAGCAGGTTTCCTGCCACGCTGGTGTCCTCCACCAGTGGAGTGGCAGAGGGTTTGCACTGAAACAATGCCAGTGGTTGTTTAGAAGGACCCAAGAGGTCAGGTTTGGCAGCAGGCAGGCAGGGAAGGTGTGGTGTTGGTGAGCCCCTGACAGCTGGAAAAGGGAGCAGGCGCAGTTTGTTCTTGGTGTACGGTAGCTCTGCTGAAACAAACGGGAGCGGTTGTTTTGGTGCATAAATACATTCCTGCATTCCCCCCCTCCCCTTTTTTTTATCTTTTGTTTTTTACAGTAAACAACTGCCATTTTTGGGGGGGATCTTGCAGAGGAAGAAGCCACTGCATGAAGCCATTGCTTTGTGCAGCAGTGAAACCAGGATTAGGTGTGTAGGCATTTTAATAGCTACCCATCCCTCCAGAATGCTTTCTTGGGTAATAAACTTTTACTAGGAGGAGGACAATAATGACTATTCATTGCGTGGCATAACTTCATTTTCATGTTTATTGCAGATTTAGCCCTAATCTTTCATTACATACTTAAGCAAAATTATCCTTAAGATTCTTGGACACAAATCAAGAAACTAAAGGTAGACCCTGTAGTAGATGTCTCTGCCAACGCTATGCTGTAATGTAACTCTCCTGACTATTGACTGATTTATTTCACTGCACATGAATGTGCCAAATCCTATCAAGCCACACTGTTTGAAACACCATATGAACACACAGTCCCTGCTTTTAGAGTTTAGCATTTAATCAGAGGAGACGGACAAACAGGAAGAGCAGAGGTAACGGAGAAGGGAAGCAGGGGGATTAGGTTTCCCTGCCCAGGGTAACATGTGGAATTTGTGGCAGAGCTGGAAACTAAACGTGGGCGTTCCAAGCTCTGGTCTGAGGCTGCCCAACTCCATTGAGCACGTGGCATCTCTTATATCTCAGGTGGGATGGAACCCCATGAGGACTCCAATCAGGTGCTCTGCTGGAAGAAGGGCCACCTCTACTCCCATCTTTTTCCAGTCTGGATCTGAATGGGGGGAGGTTTGCATGGCCTCTGTCTAGAGACCTGCCTGGCTTCCTACTGACAGTACCCTCCCTGTGTTCAGCTAGAGGCATCTCTTCTTCCCACCTTCCCCTCCTCTAATCCTGCAGAGAAAGGATGATAAAATATATTCAATGGCTAACAGTGGATGGCCAAAATCAGACCTGTGGTCTGGGGGCCAAAAATATCTTCACCAGGTATTTGGAAAGCAGAACACAACAGTGGATTTCCAAGAGGAAGGCTCTTCCCATTTTGTTTTTTGAGTTAATGGCTGTAGTATGAATGCACTTTCCTCCTGCCAGGCCATTGTTTTCTTATGTTTCCTCTGAAGTACCATTTCTTTACCAAATTTGCAAAAACTTGGCCAGTGTTGTGTAACAGGGTAGTGAGCTGTTAGTGCTTATGTTATGTTGGCATTAAGTAGAGTAGGTATTCGTATAACTGATGTTTATATAAAGATCTCTCTATCATTCTGCCTCTTGAGCTGCCCTTTTATTTGAAATGGCTTTGAAATTCAATTTGTATTTAATTACAACACATGTATAAATCCAGGATTAAGGGTGAAGAGTTTCATTGTTGTCTTGGCCTTTTTTCTTTATTCATTTAATGGGATTTGTGGGAAGTCGGCACTGTTCAGAATTTTGTCTCTGATGTTTCCCTTCTTTTGGTATAATAATAACTTGTCTATCAGATAAAGAGCTTTAAATTTTTTTTTTTTTTAGCTGTCTGTTGAAGGTATGTGCCCAGAGGGGTTGGGTTATGCAGAGGTTGTGTGTCATTCCTGCTTTCTGTGCAGTGAAGTTTTTCTCAGCTGGGAGAAAAGGTGGCATTTAACCCTCAGACTGCGAGTCCCCTTGGCATTTGGGCAAGTCTGTGCCAGACACAGGTGGCATGAGTGGTGCCTTCCCACCAGTCAAATGCTGCCAGGGCTGCATGTTGATCATCACTGAGCACAGCAGAATTGAAAAACCTACCTCACTTAGCCAAGGCAGCACAGGTAACAAGGTGACATGCATCCTGGCCTCGTATTTGTTTCACCTGTGAAACTGTTCTCCATTTAAATTTAGCTGTGAATAATCTGGCAAGGATGTTGGAAAAAAAAGAGAGCAGCTGACAACCTCTCCATTACCTGAAATCAAATATTTCACCTCTCCATCACACTCTTGCTCTGGGAACAGGAGGTGACGGTCCCTGAGCCTCTCCGTGAGCGGAGCTGCTGGGGGTGCTGCACTGGCTGACTCAGCCCATGGGATCAATGGTGCTTTCCAAACCCTGCTGGGGTTTGGGCTGAGTCAGTAAAGCTGTCTGGGTTACATGTAGTGCAAGGTCCTGCATATGAGATGGGCCTGACTCAAGGTCTTGTTTCCACACATACTTGTGTCTCCCTCTGGCCCAAGAAAAGGCAAGAGTAGTGCGTGCTACTTTTGTGTCTCATTTGTACAGAAGCTGAATGGATCACAGCTGTGGACTTTTGTCTTCCCTCACCACTTTGCCCCGGACCTGAGCACGAAGACTGCTCTACTCCCTGTCTTTTATTCTCTCCTTGCTCATCACTGCCACATTCCCACTGAGAAACACTGTCCCCTACCTCCTGCCCTGCCTCACTGCCCCAGAGCCCTCCCCGGTCCCTTTCCAGGCCATTGCATGACCAAGGCAGCACAGAGGAATGCTGTGGGCTCCTCAGTTCCCCAGCCTGCTTGGTCCTTGCCTCCTTCTTTGGCATTGCTGTTGGGAGCAGAAAGCTGTGCAAGCTTGGGCATTGCACAGCTGCTCAGCTGCATGTGCTGGCTGGATGCAGCACCTCACCAGCCCACCCAGGGTAATTCCCTCCCACCAGGACTGGGGTTTGTTTCACTTTCTCCTGCTCACAGTAAAGTCCAACAAGAACTTTGTGATCAAATACCTGTTGTTAAACACATGCTTCCTTTGCAAAATAGTAAACAAACAACTTAATCCATGAATGGGCAGGGATGGAACTGGCCAACAAGATAATAAGGCTGTTCAAGCCAGATCTTTCTCAAACAGGTGAACAGAAGCCTCCTCTAAATCTGGGTCTCCTGCATGTAGCACCATTTGTCTCCCCTCTGATGAGGAATGCGTTGAATAAATCGGGTAGCTCTGTATTTAATGTGTTCGTTGCCAGTGTGCCATTTGTTGACACAGTGTTGGCATGATGAGCAGCTGCAGGTCAAATTTATTGCCAGGCTCCCCTAAGTCTGCAGCTGCTAAAAATAAACATTTTGCGCAGGTGGAGGCTTTGGCTGGGCTTGTGTTTTGGCTTAACTTGCAAAGTTTGGGATCTTTTCTGAGGTATGCAAATCGCATTAGAAATATTTGGCAAGACAAGTCAGTGCCTGAACATAAAGGAATTCCACTCGAGGATCTGAAGCAGCTCTGATGGGTCTTTTGGCATGGCACCAACTGCCTGAACTTGACAGTGTCTTCCGTATTGCTGTGTTTTCCAAGGTTTTGGTCATCCTGATGAGGTGTTGGCTCCCTCTAAGAAAATTCTGTTGAGATTATACTTGGTCACTCTTGTTGATTGATTGGTGATCAGTCTGTTGGGATATCTACCCTGTATACTCATGGCCCTGGTGTTGGACTGCCTGGCTATTGCAGTGATACTGAAACCAGAAGAGCCACTTGACAGCAGATGTTTCACTGAATCGGGAAAATGAGGCAGCTGGAGGCAGAAGTTGGCGTTGGAAGGACCATCAAGTCCACCTCCAGGGAGAGGAAGGTTCAAGTCAAAATAGCACTGCAGATCAGAAGTGAATCCAGGTTTTAGACACCAGTGCTGCAGTCCTTGTAAAATAAGCACTCAGCTTCCTTGTGCTGGAAGGAAAAAAATGCTTTTGAAAGTTAGCAAATGGAATTGCAATTAGACAGCTAGCATTTAAGCAAGGTTTAAAGAATAATATTTGTGTGTAATATAGCCATGCAAGAGAGTCCGTCTGAATTAGGTGGTCTGGATCTCACTTGCTGTTACCTGATGAGGAGATGATCCATGAGCTTGCTGGGACCAGAAACAGAAAGATGAAAAATGGTTCCCTGTATCCCCACTGTTCTCCATCGCTGAGCTGCAGCTCCTCATCCAGAGACACCTTTGCATATTGAGGTCCCATGTCCCTTGGGAATTGTTCCTGGCCTCTGTGCTTACACTGCATTTTTGTATATTTCAGAGAGTGTCAGAGCAGGTTCACACAATTTCAATAAAACTGTCCTGGGTCAATATCTGAGATAAGCCTCTTGCTTTCAGCAATGGCAGCCAATGTAGATAAGGGGTGATTGAAAAAGTTGCTGAGATTTCATATACTTTCAAATAAATAAATAATTAAATGAAATTTAGCATCCTTCCAGCACTGGGAATCCCACATGTTCAATTAAAAAAAAAAAAAAAATCCCATTTTATCTTGTCACTATAAAATGAAATTAAGAAGCCTTTAAAAACCTTTAAAACTGGCTTCTAGATGGGTTGATTTGATTCATATGTATTTATGAAATGGGACATTCGGTTTGAAATTTAATATCTGGTTAAGAAGAAGAAAAAAAAGATTGTTATAAACGCTTATTATTTTATTTCCTTTTGCTGTGGCTTTGTTCAGGGAGCTTTCTTGCCTCCCTACCTGACTGCACACTGAATTTCATTGTTCAGTAATCCAGTCCAGCTGTTCCAGCTGTTAAATATTCAAGCAAATACTGGGTGTTTTTCTTAACAATTCGTTTGTATTTAGTTACCTTCTTCCAGTGCAGATTAGCTACTGAATAACCAGGAGTTGGAATAAGAGCTTGTAATTTTAGATTCTTCCATATGTACTTGGCTTAACACATTATTTTTCCTCTAAGATTGTACTCATAGGTATATTAATATTTTTCTAAAGTCTTAACTTCTAGATACTTTTTAGATTTTAATACACATCAGTACTTTCAGCTAGTGTCTAATTGACACCACTCACTTTCTGTTTTTCTATTGTTCAAACAGATTTTGCTAAAATAGTATAGCTTATTAATTTAGGGAACTTTTGAAATACTGGTGGATTTAAATTTTGTCTAGGAAATCATGTGAATAGTGTGTTTAAAGCCTGAGGATTGAAACTGCTTAGGTTTTTTTATTTTTTTTATTTTTTTTTTTGAAGATATATTTCATACTCGGCTGAAGTTGTAAAAGGTTTGGTGTTTGTTTGTTCTCCTCTCTGATTAGTAATCAAAAATATTTTACTGAGCAATTCTGATTTTTCTGTAAGATTTTTGAAGAGAGGTACTTTTCTACAGTAGAGTTATAGGAGTGCTGTGTTGTTGCATGGTGTCTTCTTTCCATGGCTATTTCTGTGTCTTTGAGTGATAGTATTTCCTTGGCTAGCACTAGATGCTGCCTCACTTCCAGCCAAACCAGGCAGCCTGGAGAGCCCTGTGGGACTGTGCAGCAGCAATGCTTTTCTGCATATCCTCATTCTGAAAACTCTGAGCAGGTTCTAACTGCCCTGTGTTTGCTACTGTGGAAATAATACATGCAAACCCGATCCTTCAGACAGCGTGGTGGCATTAAGATGGCTGCAAATTGCAAAGGGTTGATTTGCTGAAACAATTCCATTTTGGTTGAAGCAAAATTACTTGATAATTTGGGTCACATTTAGAGAATGCTTCTACTTTGAGGAAGAAAAAAAACCCTTGTTTTTTTCTGAGCTAAGAAAGCTATTTTTCCTCTGCAGATTAAAACTGAATATTAGGAGGGAAGGATACACCTCTCAAGAAGGGGATATTTTTCACAGATTTGTTGAAGATTAAGTAGGAAAGGCACCAAAGCTTGCCATTTGCTCCTGCGTTTCCCATTACTTCGGGATTGCAGTAGTAACCAGGCATGTCATAAGCCTAAGTTCAAACTGGAGATTTTTAGCAGATGGTTTCTGGCAGAATGCTCTAGACATAAGGTATTTTCATTTGTGTTTAACTCCTACTGAAGTAGTATTAAATTTTTTACATATTCATTGCCTGAAAAGCATAGGAATTAGTATAGGGCCTGTGAAGAAGTCTCATGGACCAAGAGATGAGGTATTTGACTTATCAACAGAAATTAAAAGGCAATTTTTTTTCACTACTGTGGTGGTTTTGTTTGTTTGTTTGTTTGTTTTTAGGATTTTTGCATTGGTTTGGTTGTTTGGTGGGGTTTTTTTTGAAAATTTCTTGTGTTGTTACACTTGCCTGCTAAAAGCAGTTCTTGCAATGGGTCTTTCTTTTGATGATCTTTGTGTATGTTCCTCTTTGCATTTGAACTAAACTGTTTGAGAAGATGAAACTTTATTGTCAGGGTGTAACTGTGCCTTTAGATGTTCTCTCTAGCACTGTGTATTTGGGAATCTGTGGTCTGTAGTGAGTGCAGAAGACATGTCCCTGCTGAGAAAAGGCAACAGGGCTGTAGTCCCTAAGAACATCCTTTTTAATGGAGTACATGGCACCAAAACTATAGGAATGCCAAGTGGCTCCAACCATGTGCACAAAGAGAGGGCTTTGACCCCAGCCCTGTCAGAGGCTGGTGTCTGCATTGTCCTCGTGGTCCCTGGGAGTAGGACATCAGAGCTTGTACCACTGCCTTGTACACCTGCCCCTGTTGCCAATACCAGCTATTTTTCACAGCAGATGGGTTGCAAGGGGAGTCCTGTGCCTTTTGTCCAGCACACCTTTGGCTGGTGGTGTGGAGGAGGCAGGGCAGCTCTTGAGCAGATCTGCCTGTGCTGCTGGATACAGAAACAAATAGAAATACCTACCTTGGGGCTTTGCTTAACAGTGCTGTCATAGTTTGCTCAACGAAAGAGTTGCTTTTTGTTTGCTTCCACAGTAATTTGGGTTTAGGGAAGAAAGGACTTAAAGACAGTTGTATTTTTTCACGGCTGTTTTCAATCAGAGATCATGCAAAATATCCATCAGTGAGATTTATGTTATTTGTATAGCAAGGCAATGGAATTATCGTCAGTCTTGAGACTTGTCTTGCATCAATAGGGGAGGAAACCATTTGCTTGGTACAGTTCCTGGTGTAATTACCTAAATAATAGACTTCATACAGCCAGAAGAAAAAAAGAGCAAATAGTTTCTGCACTGCCTTTGACAGGGTAGTGTAGGAAACATATTGCAGTGAGTGTAAGAAAGGCTTTGCCGGCTCACACCCAGGGTCCGTCTGGCCCAGCAATCTGTCTTCTGCCCTGACCGTAAGCAGACACTTAGGAAAGTACAGGAAAAAGAGGAATAGATATGTCTGTGATCCGAATTTAAGTCCTGGAATATTACCACTGACATTAAACATAGGGGCAGATTTCAGACACTCAGAGAAGTTCCCTTTTGAAACTGAAAGGGATGGGATGCAGATGGGAAAGTGTCTTCCCCCTGTTCGCCTTCCTCAAGATCTTTCTAAAATGGTTTGCTCAAAGAGTTGCAATAGGATTTATTTTCTTTGTAACCAGAAGTCACCACTGATGCTTAGCAAAATGTTTTTGGAGCACTGTTGACAGTTGTGCTGGAAACCCTGATGTAAAGTGCTCCCTACTTTCAGAAGCCATTTTGTTTGCCGTGCTGATTAAATTTGCTTGGAGCAGGTTTAATTAAGGTGGTGTTGAAAACCGTCACTCGAGCCAGGGACTCGTGTGCGTTGCGGTGCCTCCACGCTAATCAGAGTAGTTCAGCAGAATTAAAAAGGGAGGGCTTCACCTGGTTTCTTATTTGGCTCACTTGTTGATGGACGATTACTAGGGCCTCAATATTTATGTACCAATTTGTGTTACTGGTACCCACTCTGGCAGATTTCAGAGCATTTTGATTTACTTCCTAACAGGCATGACTTGCTTATTTAATGTAGGTATATAAATGGAAGGGAAGACCGTTGGATAAATAGAACAACAATTAAAAAAAAAAAGAAAAAAAAAGATTGCTTGGTACCTTTTGTATCATAATGGAAGAGAAAATGCTAGAAAAGTTTCCAGTGCAGATGGGCCATTTCCAGATGTGAATAAATATTTCTGCATTCCAGAGAAGTAGAGCTGTGGGTTGACCCCTGGCTCTGTGAATGGGCTGAATCAGCACCACATATCCCCAAAGCTTGAGCTTTCTGAATATCGTCCAACCCAACAATACTACTGGGTAAACTTCCACCTTCCCTTTTGCCCAGTTTAATCTTTCTGAATTACCTGAAAAATAGGATAATTTAAATAGCAAAATATTTTTTCCTGGGTAAAATCTGGAAGGCTGTTTTTATCTGTGCTGTTAAATCCATTAGGGCTGTTAGAGCTGCGACAGCTGGAAAGCAGAATATAGCCTTACGTGTGCTCTCAAATGGCAAAGGCATTTGGAAATTTAGGCATTTGATTTTCCCCATGCTTGAAGGTGTCAGCCAGACATGTATTTTTAGGTCAGGTGTGCATATGCAGGCACAATGGATCACTGTGGGCAGAAAGTGCATCTCCATAAGGACTTGTTGGAGGTAAAAATGGAAATGAGCTGCAGGTTGTGCTCCAGATCTTTTTTATCTGTTTGCATGCTGTATGTAAAAGAGGAGGAGGACAAGTATTATCTGGCAGATGACAGGGTGGCTGAAGGATCCCATAGCCTGGTTCCCAGTCCCTTCTGGTTGCAGCTGCTGGTGTTGCAGTGCTTCTCCAGGGAGCCAGAGCACGTCCCACAGCCTGTGATGAGCAGCCCCTCTTTTTGCTGGCTAGATGAGTGGAATCAGCCTATGGAGGTGTCCTGGGTGCCTCAGGCCAGGACATAGTAAGCAGGGCAGTATATTATGAGGCTATGGTGTGGAAAAAGAAGAGCATCTCAGCCTGTTCCCCAAGCTGCACCCACAAAGAGCTTTTTTTTTTTTTAAATGCTGACATGTTCAGAGTAAGCAGGTTCCTTGTGTGTGTGTACTGTTAGGTGGTGACTGTGAGTGACAAACCTGGGGTCAGCTGTGATTTTCCTGTGGAACCATACCTGCTATCCAAGCAGTTGCTGCAAGGGCTTCGCTGAAGTTTATAGTGTGTGTGTAGTTGTTAATTCAATAATGCAGGAAGTATGTGCTCAGCTTTAAGCAGTTAGTGCTTGAACTGATGTCGAAACACAGAACGGCAGAAGAATGCCAAGTTACTGGCCAGTTACCATGCAAACAAAAACATGTTATGAAATATGACATCTTGCTGGAACAGAGGCATGCTGTGTTGGGAGCGTTGCTGGAAATTTGGAGATGTATATATGTAATTTCTTTGTTCGTGCTTGTATTGCATGGAAACAACCTGGAACCACACCATCACAAAACTGTAAAGTTGACAAACCCAGTACAGAAGCTTTGGTGCCCAAATAAGTGAGGATGCAAAAAGCTAAGTCAGAAATCAAAACTGTAGCTCTTGACTTTGCAAGACAACTGTAGTCAATGTTAGAAATAAGTGCTCTCTTGTGGGCCAGGTGTCAGGTTTGGAAAGTACAAGTTCTGTTCCATTTTTATTGGACTTTTTGTAGGATCTGAAGTCATCCAGCCTGGAATATAGGATCACATTCCTTTAAGTTAATGTGGGGCTTTCACTTAGATGTTCTGATTGAGGCTAAGGTAATCATTCTGTTTGAAATCAACCAACCACAGACAAAATGGAACTGCAAAATGATACCATATTGTTTCACTGGCCCATCATCTGATGCGAGTTGAATTCTGCCAGGAGCAGTAGATTTGTACTTCGTAATCTCTGTTCTGTCACTAGTAAAAACATTTTATTATGAAAAGGCAGAGATCCAGCTGCTCCTAAGAAGTTCTGCTTCTCCAACAAGCTGAGTTTCCTTCAGCATGAAATTTTGTTGTTCCCTTCTACCTTTTTTCTTTCTGATGCCCCACTCTCCTTGTCATTGCAAGAAAATGACCCGCTGTCTCATGCAGCTCACATTCTTGAATTCACTGCCTGACTGATTAGCCAAGGACATGCACAGCCAAAATACTGGGTGTGAAGCCCTGCTGCCAGACAGCTTGCTCAAAACCACTTCAGAGTAAAGAGGAGAGGGGGAAGAAACCCACTTTCCAGTTTAAGGACAAAGCTTATTTACTATTAAAACTTCTCCAGTCAGCAGAAGCAATACTAGCTGCAAAGCTGCATTTGCATTTATAGTACAAATATGAAAAATGAACTCGTACCACGAGCATGTCCTTAAAGAGATTATAAATCCACTCCCTTGACTGGTATGCAGTGCAGTGTTTTGATTGTTATATCTAGATATGTTGCAGCTGAAAGTGCAGCGTATGGCGTGCTTGGAAAGACACTGACACAAGGATTTTGCAGTCAAAGTATTTTTACAGTAATTTTAATGAGAGCAACCCCGCTAGTACAGGACTGCTGTGTTGTCTTATTGGATATCTGTAAAGTTTGGCATGTGGTGGGTTAATAATTAGATACTCTTTGTGTATAGTTCAAGTGAAGGCCACCAGCTATGACTTCACTTTGGCTGGGGTTTCCCTGTAATCCATTTAGCAAATTAAAGAGATTACTTTGATTGGTGCCATTATCTCCTATTCTCTTGCGGTTGAACCACTTAACCTGTGCTTAATTGAAAGAGATAGAGAGGGTACAGTAACAAATACAATCAAATGAAAGGGGCAATAGGATCTGTAGGCCAAACAAATGATCAGCACTAGGCTAACAATAGCAGATTAGAGGTGAGATCAATTAATTAGAAGCTATTGTAGGCGTTGGGTGGCTGCCAAGCTTTCTAATAGCCTAAGCCATCATGCCGTTCTGTTTAGGAGGATTTTAATGACTGGGAGTTGATGCGGTTATTTCAATAATTACCTATTTTAATAATTACTTCATTAGAATATAAAATGTATTGTTCTGCAGGCTCTGTGGGAAAGACAGTTTTGTTAACAGTGCACCTGGATCCAGGGGTGGGTATGTACCAGTGCCAGTCATGCCCTGCAATGTCCCAGGGCTGGAGCTGGCAGCACAAAGGTCACCGGCTGCCTTGGGATCCCCAGCCTCATACCAAGAGGTGCAGGCCACCTGCCTGGTTGCATTTCCAGAGGTGCTGTCTGCAGCCTTTGGCTGGTGGGGGCTTTGAGCAACAGCTTGCGAGGTTTTGTTGTCTGCAGTTCTGTAGGGGTGCCCAGGTACGTTTCCATTTCTGCTCAGCACCCAAGGCTCCAGATCACAGCTCTGGACACCCTGATTTCTGAATCAGTCAGAGCAGATAGACAGGAGTATGCAGTGTCTCGTAGAAGTGAGCAAGGCAGAAACATTGTCTGCTGAGAGATGAGAAGGTATTTCTTCCACTGGTGCAGGAATGTTAGGTGCATCCTGCTGGAAAGCCTCAGGTGCTCTGGTTTGACCTTCAGCCCAGCTGTTGGGATAACCTAGCTCCATGCTTGATACATGTTCAAGTGAGCATAGTTTTAAAGAACAAGCTTTGATCTCCTCAAATATTATGATTTATTAGTACTTGTTGTCCACACTGACATAGAGCAGTTGCTAGGTAGTGTGTTTTTTATGTGCAGTAGAAAATAATTTTTTAAAATGAACTTTCTAGGAGTCACTGAATTTGGTTTCAAAGGCAGTTGAGACTGTAAGTTTGAAAAGTTTTCTAGGAGCAAGGAAATTACTGTAAAATCTTCAAGAAAGGCTTTACTGTTAAATACTTTTATATATGCATATATATGATGAATATGGTGGCAGGGAGATTTACACATAGCCATGTGTGTGGTACTAAATTTTTATTCTGTTTTTTTGCCATGTGCTGAAGAAGGCAAATGTTGCCTCTGGAAGTGTGAAATATCCCAAGGAAGTAATATTTAGATCTGCAGAGCAGAATTTACCTTAAAGTTAATTTTTAAAATACAAACCTGTTTTCTTCCATTTGAGGGAGTGGAAAGGGAATTGGAAAGGGAGAACATTTTCCAAGACGTTGGAATGATTTAGGTGCAAAATTTCAGCAAAATTTTTCTGTGACTTTTTCAGGCTGGTGATTTTATCTGGATGGGAATTGTGCCGAGAAACTTAAATAAACATGCAATTTTATTGTAGCTTTAATTCTTCTTGTTTGTTTTTCTGCAAAATGGTAAACTGGGTTCTTTTTTTGAGCGTGTGTATGAACAGGATTTGCTCTGAACTGGGATGCCAGATTCCCAGGGGATTAGCATTCGAGGAAAACCTGTAATAGAATAATAGCAAGTACTGCTCTGAATTTGGACAACACTGAGTGGCAGATGTACATAGAGATAAAGAAGAGAGCCTAGACTCCAGGAAGTAGGAGTCCTGGTCATATAACTACTCTGTGACAATGAAGAAAATTAGAGACTGTGGTATTTTGGGTAGTTCTGGATGAGGCTGCATATTTGGGTTTGTAAGTGCTCAAAACATCTTGGGGTTTCCCAAACTATACAATCCTTCTGGAACATTGTGTCATTAATCTCCAGATAGTGTGAGAGGATATCAAGGAAACAGCCATCCTGTGCCCTTCTCCATCTCTGATCTTTTTTCAGAAACATGTAAAATGCATGTGCATATGATAAAGCAAAATAGTTATTTAGTGTAGTTGAATTTATTATAACTTCAGGACAGATCAGCTTTATCCAAAGAGTGAATGAAGTCACTCTTTTTAATCCAAACTTCTTGCTCCATCCTTCTAAGGGAGGAAGGTAGTCAGTAAAGAACTGGGTATCCCTGGATGGCCTTGGTTCAGCAAAGACACAGGAATGGCTGATGCACAAAACAGATGCACTGAAGTTGACTAGTGAATAAGCAGTTGAACCCATTGTCAAGTTTTTGTGGTACTGAAGTTTTGTTCCATGTTTGGCACTGGCCATATTAATTTTTGTGGTGCAAGACTGCTCAGGTTTTAATGCATATATTTTTCATAACTAATGTCTATGTTTCTGAAATAACACATGCTGAATAAATTATTAATTTTGGAGAACAGCATCGAAACCCCTTAGCTTGGATGGGGCAATTTCTTTTAAATTAGTAGGTTGAACAGGCATCAGAGCTAAATATCCTCTTACTCAAAAGGATACTAACCCCTCAGGGCAGGATTCAGGTCATTAGCAGGTCAGTTTAGGAAAGCATATACTGTTGCTGCCTCCATCCGTCCTGGCCTGAAGATAAACATAAGACTCCAGTTTCCATTGTTACCAGACCAGGAACCCTCACAGGCCATAACAGCAGCTTAACAATTGTTAAAATACATTTGTGAGTTTAAAAGCCTAGAGGTTTTATCAGTGGGCTTGGTGGGTTTACAAAGGAATGCATTAATCGAGTCCTTTGTGGCCCATCAGAATTTTATATGTAAATATCTGCTTACATACTCCAGGAGAAGTGTATGTATGAAGAACAAACGATGCACAGCGGACTGGTACGTTTAGGATTTATCAGCACGCATTTAAGATGGCTGCAGTCTAAGGTTACACACTAAAAGGACAAGTAATCTGGCCATACCAACTGTGTGCCAATAAACTTGTTGCACAACACTATCCTATATTCATTTATACGCCATATGGGTTATAGAAAAGCTATTTAAGAATCTTTTGGAGGGCTTTAAGTTTTATTGTGACTTTTTTCCCAAGATCCTGCTCCTGCAAAGTGAGGAGGTATGCGTATTAAACAGCAAAACACCTTTGGAAATGACCTAAGAACTTTTCTCTTAAAAGGGATGATGTTATAACCTTCAAGATTGTACTGGTAGGCACACCAAACCTTTGGTGCTCGCTGGTAGAGCTGAAGGTAGTTGTTAAACTTTCACAACAACAAAGAAGCTGTATTTACAGAGTTGTCCCTTCCTCCCCAGAGCAGGGAGAAGATGGCCTCTTTCCCTACCATCATTGCTTTTCATGGAATTACAGAGCACAGCTGTAGAAAGGACTTTAACTGCATTGAAACTAAGAAGGACCAAAAGTTACCAGGCAAAAGGGAGGGGATGTGTTCAATGAATGAATTTACTATATGATGCAGCACTTTTCCACATGGATATTGCCACCCTTTTGTATTTGCTTGTATATACCATGTGTATGTATACTGAAGACCAAAATCTAGAATGCTGTATCCTGTAGAATGACAGAAAGTAGAAAATGTATTTTTTTATATGGTTAGGGGATTTGCATTAAGTGTTCTTTGTCTGCACTGTTTAGAACCTCTAAGATACTGGACATATACTCAGGGATTTAGAGATTCCAGGTCCAAAACTGGTGTTCTCTTAGCTGGGGTGTCAGACCTTGTGTAACTCCATGTGCTTCCAGATGTGGGTCTGCATGCACATGCACAGGGATGTTGTCTAGAATGTGATTTTAATACTAGTATTTCTTCCTGATTTTTTTCTCTCCCTACTGACCTCTCCAGTCAAAAGATGTACACTGGAGAGATACAAATTGAAATTTTTGTTAAAAACCCAAATCTGTTAGTAATCTGTGTTGAAATCCTACCCTGTGGACATCAGTGACAAAAATCCTATTACTTCAGCAGGGACTGGATTTCAGTCTTTGTGCTTTTTATCTTTATAAGATTGGTGGAAAAGCCAAGTTCAACACTAAAAACACATGCAAGGTATAAAACCAAAATGCCGACATGCAGGCTTTCAATAAAACAGGGTCTAATAAGTTACTGTCCAATCTGGATGGCAGATATTGTGTAATACTGTTTTAGTGGTCAAATCTGCCTTCATCATGGTTTGGAGTTAAAGCAGGAGATGGTCAAATTATTGCCAGTGATTGTAATGTAAAAAATAAATGACAGGAAGTTAAAGAAATGTGTCAAGAAGGAGGTCTGAGACAGGGTTCAGCAGCAGAGTGTAATGGATTTGAGCACTCCTGCTTTCCTTAGGAGGAGTCACTGTGTAAAGTATTTGGAGATAATCTGAGTAGAAGGGCCGCAGCCAAAGCCCTGTATTTCTTTTTCCAAGTCTCTGATGAAGAACATTCTTAGTTCCTTCACTGCCCCTTGAATTCAAATCCTGGCTTTGTTAGTCCAAATAAAATATAAATCTAGGATATATTTCAGTCCCATCTGTATGTGCTGGGTGAAGTACAACAGGTGGAATCCATTTGCTGAATAATTACTAGGATGCAAACAACGAAGAGCTTTACAAGGAAGTCATCTCTCTTCATCACAGCTCTGGTGTTAAGGCTGTATTTGTTCCTGATAATCAGCAAAATTTCAAAAGAGCAGTAATGAAATAACTTGGAGCCCTCTCCCCAAAAGCCATATGTTCAAACAACGAAAGACTTGCTGTCCTTTCAGCAAAAATTAAAACAAATCCTTTGAAGATTACCGCAGTTATACTCCCCTCCCCCTTTTAACCATAAGCAAGCAGCTTTCTGCTCTGACGGGGGGTTGGAAAGGGAAGTTCATTTCTGAAGAGGCTGAATTCTGGGTGCCTGACGTCAGAGCTCCTCCTGCCCAAGCCTCTGTCCTGCCCTCTTGAACTTGGTGGCAAAGCTCCTCTTCATTAACTTCAGCTGTACAAGGTCAGACCAACCTCAACCCCCAAGTCATCTGCCTCTGGAGAGACATCTGTATTGTCCTTAGCAAAAGGTAACCATTTATTCTCTTCCACCTTTTAATGCCCTCTATGACTCTCACCTCTGTGTGTTGATAAGCGTTGGATTAAGCTGCCTTTGCACAGGGAAGTTACTCCACCTACATCTGTCTCATGCCACGCTGCTGCCTTCCCAGCCATTGGTGGCTCCAGATGTTTGGTGCCCCCCCCAATGTAATCTTTGTTCTACAATCACTAAATACACCTCAGGAACTGAAGTCAGGCCTCCTTGGGAGCAACTGCGTGCAATAACTAAAAAAAAAGAGTGGTTTTGGTATTTTTCATTGGTGATGAGTGCAGTTTGATTCTGCCTGGGTGAGCCTAGTGAACATGGTGGGTTTGGGAAAGGTAGAGAAGCAAAACTGGTCATTTTTTCTGGCAGGAGGTGGGAGTTGCTGGTGAAGGAGCATGGGCTGTGAATGTAGAGGTCATGGTAAGGGGAACTGTGGGACTGTGCACCCTTATCAGCTCATACTACTTCTGTAAAATGATGGGGACCCATAATGCTTTAATTTCTCATTTTCCTTGTGTCCCTCTACTTCTTTAAAAAATTTATTAGTATGATGGGAGTAATGTAGAAGATACTGATAAGTAAGGAAGCTTTGAGGCACTGCCTTCTTCAAAATTTGTTAATTTAATTAAATCACTGGTTTATAAATTACAGATTCCTTTTTGATAAGGATGGCCAATGGAAATTCCTTGTTCAATCAAGGAGTCACACAGAAATAATTGCTGTAGGTTTTTTTTTCTCATGTTAAATACAGTAAGAATAATATTTCTGTTTCTTATTTTCTTTTTTAAAATATTTTTTCAGTTTTGTACATTTGATATTGTATCTGTCAATGCCAAGATGCAATTAAGGAAAGACTGGCATCCTAGATGTTAATTTTATTTGGTTTTGTTTGGTTTTGACTTGAAGCATATAATGCCATGCAGATTTGCAATTTTTCCTCTGGGATTGCTGTCTGGAGCATCACATATGTTGATAATTTCCTTTTCCAGGTCTCTAGTTTACACATAGCTAACTAATGTCAGAATTTAGGCAGAAGACCTGGTCCTATAAAATAACATTTTAAAGTCCAGGTCTTGAATTGCCTGTGACCTATTGGCACACAAAAGTATTTCATGTGACTTTAACGTGACATGTTGTTTCAAAGTAGCACATTCTCCGGGTTTTTTGTGTTCCATGACAAGGGGATTATTAGTATCAGTATTAATATTAGTATTACTACTACCATTTTAGTTGACACCTCCCTGCACACATTGGCATCAGTTGTAGTTGGCAGAGCAAAGGTTCCTCCTTGTGAATGGGCTGTATGTTTTGCAAAAAACCCCACAAACAAATGACAACCCTGCAGTGTGCTGGAATCCTGCTCACACGTAATTACCTGCAGAATAAGAAGTGGACCAGAAACAAAACCCAACAGAGCTGGAGCAGCTCGCAGCAATAAGATTTTTCAGGGTGTAAAACATTTGTGGGCAAAGATTGTGTAATAATTCTACCATATTCCCGATAAATTCTTGAAAAGCCTTAAATCTGATCTTTAAGTTTGACAGATATGGTATATTTGTGTGGTGGTTTTTACCTACTGTAGCTCTCTGTCCTCTGAGTACGGCTAAGAAAAACCTGTGAGATTGTTAAATGGGAGCTTCACCTGCCAGTCTGTACTGCAAGATCTCTATAGCAACCAAACATAAATCAAGAAAATGGCCCCTTTTGTAAGTTGGTTAATAGGCACAACATGCTTCTTTAGAAAATCCAACTATTCTTTCAATAGACTTTGATTGAAAGTCAGCCTTTTCTACAGACACATTCACATTCACATCTAGTAGCAGCTTGTATGGCTGTCCAAGGTCTAATTTATTACCCTTTAAAGATTGGGCAAAGAAAAAATGGTTCTCGGAACAATGTTTACATTCAGAGGCATAAGCACAGAACCACAAAAGAGCATCCTTTTGTTCTGAACCCAGAATATTAATCTTTAACCTACTACTTATTTCAACTCCTCCTGCTTTTATTTGGTTAGCCACATTCTTCCCTTGTAATTGAAATCTTAACGATTTAATACCTTATTTATTAGCGGCGCTGGGAGAACAGATCTCTCTGCTGTTGTTTTTCCTAAATCTTGATGTGTATTGATACATTCCTTAGACTTTTCCACCAGTACTGTGAGCCGACTCTTCTCCTGAAGAGGTTTTCAAAGGCAAAGGCAGGCATTTTGGCTACCAGTGTTCCTGACATAAAATTCTGGTGTGCTAACCAGGGTGTAATCTTCTTCCTACTTTATTTAGGGAGTTATGCACTGGGAATATTTCTAACAGATATATTGTGTTCAGGCCCCCATAAATGCCAAAGGAAAACATGCAAGTGCAATACAGTAGAGGAGGAATTGGATGCCAAGGTGTTTTTATGTGAGATCTGGAGCTGACTCAATAACCAAATTGTAGATTTTCCTTCAAAGGAGAAAGAAAACTTTGCAGTTCCCCCTTTCTTTCTGGCTGTGGGGGAAAAATAAAAGTACATCTGGTTCAAATATATTGCAACAGGAATTAACCCGCTTACTTTCAACTAAGACAGGAAGCATGGGAGAAGTGGTTTTCAGGGGGCGGATAAATTAAATGCATTTAGCTTGGCATGGGCTATTGCATGTCCCTGAGCATGGGGGGCATCTTCCTTGGGTGGAGGCAGAGAGGGGAATGGAGCAGAACACTTCAGGCACCTCATTCCTGGCCAAAGTGGGAGGGATCAAGTGCTGCCTCCTTATTCTGAAAGCAAACTGAAGAGAGTTTGGGAGGCGGGGTGGGGGTGAAGAAGTAATTCGGCGAGAGCAAACTGGGGACTGTCTTTAGCAAACCCCTGAAAACGCCCCTCATGGTTCTCCTGGGAAACAAAAAGATATAAAAAATATTCTTTGCCTCAGAAGTGTTCCAGTGGTCCACGTGTGGGTGCCAGGAGATCTGTGTACATACACAGACAGACGTGCATGCCTCACACGAACTCATTAATGTTTGCATGCCTCAAGCAGGCTCACTGCCACCTGCTTTAGATGGAGGCACAACACATAATTTGAATCTCCATTTTACTTTTCTGTTAAAAAGTTGCCAAAATGTGCAAAGTTGTGTATTAAGCTGTTAGCTGGTTAGTGCTTTGTTCTGTGCCACTTTTCCTTTTGGCATTAGGGTGGGATGTTACCTGGGGGGATTCTTTGGCAAATGGTGCCAGCAGGCACAGTGTTGTCACTGTGCCAAGTGGCAGAACAGTTTCCACCCCTTTGCACATTTTGTTAATGTGCAAAAGGCTAGTTAATATATGTTACTGCATTGCATTGAAAAAAATCACAGAATTACAGGATGGGTCAGGTTGGAAGAGACCACAGTGGGTAATTTGGTCCAATTTCCCTGCTCAAGCAGGGCCATCCCAGAGCACATGGCACAGGACTGTGTGTCCAGGTGGTTCTTGAGTATCTCCAGTGAGGGAGACTCCACAACCTCTCTGGGTTTGTTTTACGAGTTTGTTCCAGTGCATGGTCACTCACACAGTAAGGAAGTTCTTCCTCATATTCAAGTGAATCACTTTCTTCCCATTGTCTCTTGTCCTATTGTTTGGCACAACTGAGAAGAGCCTGGCTCCATCCTCTTGACACCTTCCATGAAGATACTTGTAGAAATTGATAAGGTTCCTTTTCAGTTGTTTCATCTTGAGGCTGAAAAGTCCCTACTTCCTCAGCCTTTCCTCATAAAAGTGATGCTCCAGTCCCCTATTGATCTTTGTAGCCTTCCATTGGACCCTCTCCAGGAGCTCCATGTCTCTCTTGTACTGAGGAGCCCAGAACTGAACACATCACTTCAGGTGTGGCTTGACCAGGGCTGAGCAGAGGGGCAGGATCACCTCCCTTGCTCTGCTGGCAGTGCTTTTCCTCATGCACCCCAGGAGACCATTGGCCTCCTTGGCCCCAGGACACACTGCTGGCTCAGGGACAGCTTTTTGTCCTCCAGGACCCCCAGGTCCATCTTCTGTGCTTCTTTTCAGCCTGTGCTGGTGCATGGGGTTATTCTTCCCCCAGATGCAGGACCCTGCATTTGCCATTGCTGAATTCCACAAAGTTCTTCTCTGCCCATCTCTCCAGTGGTATACAGTATATGTCCTGATGTTATTAATGATGCATCAGTAATGTTGTAGCAAACATTTGTTAGACCTCTGTCACCCCTCGGACTGCAGTTGGTGAAACACTTCAACCTGCAGTTCCTTCTCCTTCCAGAAGCCTGTGGAAATAGATTAGCACTGCTCACATCATGTCACTTTTGTAATGGGGAGATAGCTTCAGACTAGTAGGCATATGGAGGATGTTTCTTGACATGTTGGGGGGTCTTTCAGTTCAGCTCTGCTTTCATTCAACCCTGGTAGCTTGCCTGATACACATGGTGGTGGAGGAGGTGTCTGCTGTATACTTGAAAATCCCCTCAAAACCCCACAAAACTAACAAAGAACAAACACCCAAAGCAAACAAACAAACAAACAAAAAAAAATTAAACAAACAACAATAAAGCCCCAACACATCTTTCAAAAGTGGCCACAATTTTCAGAATCTTGGCAGGTGTGTCTGTCTCCATGCTCAGGATCAGAAGTATCTTTGAAAAATTCTTGAGTTTACATATTAAACCCACCACCTCTCTCTACCTACGCAATCTCTTGTGAGGACAGATATCACAGACCCGCGTGCACTGGGGCAACAAGCTCCTGGCATGAAACTCCATTAAATCAGCAGTTGACACATTCTGCATTTGTTTCTGCATTTTGTTTTGCCCTGTGGAGAGTGTGTTACAGCAGTCCAATTCCAAGTTGACAAAAATACGGATAAACTGTGACAAGGTTTGCGTGGAAGGGAATAGGTCATGCCCTTTTCACCGGTCTTGAGCAGAGGGAAGTGCTCTTGGGCATGACCGCTCCATGGGTGCCCAGGAATAGTCTGCAACCTAATACACACGTTTTAAATCTATTAGGAACTGACAAGTTGTTTTATTAGTGGCAATGACATAATTTTCCCCAGCTTTTCTAACTGCTTTCTTCTGTGCTGTTAACACTATCTTAGTCTCATCTAGGTGCAGGGGCTGAGTCCCACATTAAGAAGATGATATGAAAAAGGGGCTTTGACAGCAAAGTGTGACCATAAAGCATTTCTGTTTCTTTTGTACTTCTGAAGCTTCCACTGAAAGTAATATTTTGTACCTAATTTTTTTTTAATGTTCCAGCCTAGTCCCACATGTGGGATTAATTAGACAAGACAAATGACTATGAGAAAACTCATCTCTTTCTGGGAGGTTGTTTTCTGATGTTGTCATCCCATTATTTCCACTTTTCAGTTGCTTGTTTGAATGACTGATGGACTCAATCGCTTCTTATGTTTGATAGGCAAATACAGCACTCCACTTTGCAGTGTGTGTGTGTGTATGTGTGCGCCTACGATAAACATTCATTTTTAATTTACTCTGTTTACCTTGAGGGACTGCCAAGAAGTGATTCAGATATTCCAGTGCAAAGGGTTTTTCTATTGTGATACAGGACAAAGGAATGTTGAGCATATGCTCTTTCTTCAAAGAAAAAAGAATATTATTTATTTGTGCAGCTACAAGAGGGCTGGTTTTCCTATGTAAACAGTCACTTGATTTTGTTTGTCACACAGTCTGCTAAATCTTTTATTCCTGTGTTTAAAAGGAAAAGTTTGTGGTGCCAAAGAATTTCAGCGCACAGTTGCAGCGTTGCTGCCCTCCACGCGCTGTTGCATGGTGAATATTACGGGTTTCATCCATCTCATGCTGCCAGCAGTTTGCTTTGGGGTAACCACTTTCCTAAGGGATTAATTCATGAAAAAAGCTCCTTTTGCAGCCCTGTTTGGTCCAGCAGATGGCTGCATGTTGTACACATCGCTGTTACTTCAGAAGGCAGAGCTTGCCCGATGGCTGCCGCTTGTGTTTGGGGACAGGTTGTCTGTGTAGCTGGTAATGGGGCTCACTGGACCTGCAGTGGCACTCGAGAAAGAGATGCACATTAGAAACAGTTCCATAGCAAAACTGGTGTGAATCCATCTGGATGGATGGATGGATGGACGGATGGATGGATGGATGGATGGATGGATGGATGGATGGATGGATGGATGGATGGATGGATGGATGGAGAGAGAGAGAGAGCTTAGAGAGAGCAGTTACTTGCCCTGCTGGAGACAGTAGTCCTGTGTTAACTTAATGTGGAGTCTCTTTGGTGGCTCAGACCCAAGTTCTTCTTTCTGCCTTGGCATGATTCTGAACTTTTTCCTTCAAAATTTGTTTTGGAGTGGGTTACTCCATACAGTTTGATGGTTTGGGGTTGGGGTTTTTTGAGTGACAGGGATTCAAGGGGCTTGAGCTCGTGTGTCAGAAGAGCTTTTTCAGAGAGTTGCATTATGCCCTGGGATGCAGAGGGAGGTTGTGCCATCCAGTGATTGGAATCACTGATGTTTGATGCCAGTATTTACTGAGCAGGTTGGCTGATGTTACATCTACTGCTTCTGTGGCAGAGAGTGACAAAGGCATTGCACTGACTGAAAAGCCACTCAAGATCTAATGGAGCAGCAAAACTGCCAAATAAAATCATCTGATTAAAGACTTTCCTGATGAAAAGACTTATTATCATACAGTGTCAATAAAAATAACACATAAACTGGAAAACGAAGTCAGCACCGCAACCTGTCCCATTAAAGTTCCAGATATTGCAGTGTTCATGGACTTTATTCTGAAGTTTGAATATGGGTGGATGCTGATTTATGCTTATGTGGTACAGCACTGTCTTCACACTCCAGACTGCTTTTTCTCCTTTTCCTATGATTTATCATCCCAGGAGGTGATATAACAGATTAGGGATGGTTAGCCAGACTGCAGAAAGGATATCTCAGTGTATAGGATAATAGTTTTTTGAAAATAGATTAATTTCACCTTTATCTGGTTAAGCTCTATAAAACCTTTATTTGAATGGTGCAAAGACTTTTTATGAACTCTCCCTGAGCGTCTATTAAAAACATCATTATGATTTGTTCAGCACAATTAAGGAAGAAGCTTTCTCAGAAAATTAAAAAAATATCATGTAAGGCCACAGCAGTCACAATTTAACATGCAACAAACAGTGTGATGGATGGGGAGGGATGGTGACATGTCTTTTCTTTTAGATTTATTGAACCACATTTCTAGATGGAGTCTCCATTCTGGTAGGCATTGGAACAGAAGCTGAAGAATACAGATAATTTTGAAGGGAAGATTCTAAAATGTATGTAAGTTGAAGACAAGGTAGTTATGTCCCAGCCTGAGAGAACTGAGACTAAACTGCAAAAATCCTGCAGTCCAGTTTTGGTCTCTTTTTTGTCATCTGCTGAGATTTTGTAAAGCTTCAGTTCACAACTGTGATTTGTTTGGAGACAGAATGCAATTTAGAGTCATGTTTAGTAAGTATTCCTTGGAGCATTTGCTTGGGAACAGTTATCCTTAAGCTGGGAGGGAGATACCAGAGAAATACAACAAGGTGCAATATAAACTAGGAATAAGTAAAATAAAAAATCCATGACTAAATTAATAATGAAGCAATGACTTACACATATTGGTTGTAAGATTCCTGTAGGTAATTCATTCAGCCAAATATCAGCACATCTATAACACAGATTTCAAGTCTATTCTGTACTCAATAAGCTAGAAATCCATTGCCATTGCTATGATGGTTTCCTGGAGTTCTGTTAATCCCCTTTCTTTTTCTTTTAACGTAGCAAATTACCATACATGCAGTTAAAATAGAAACCTTTTTGAAAATGCTGTATATTGGAAAATACCTTACAAGAATTTTTTTGGAAGTTTGTGTATCCATCTTGTTCATCCTCCTGATGGTGAATGCAGAAAAGTTTAAAGCTTGATATCATAAGTGTGTGAGGAAATCTCCAATGCAGTGTGTTTTCTGCTGAAAGTTATTGAGCACAGTTCTTTGGGCAAGACTAACCCCACTGCTTGGAAGGAAAATGGTCTAGCTTTTGTTTGTTTGTACTTGTGTAGGAAATCGCTTCTTGTTCCAGTTCTAGGAGATACTAAGTAAAAAGCCCTTAGTTTGCTGTGTGGAAAAGTAAACTGACAGAACCACAGATAGCTCAAAATATTTGCCATTTAAAAGGCCTGTGACAACAAATAGACCATAGTGATGAACTGAGTGTAACAGCCACGTGTGGAGAATGGAAAAACAGACAAAATAAAAAAATTGAGAACTAGGCAGTGCGTATTTGCAGCAGGGAAGTTTCCCTGCGTGTGTTTGCAGACTTGTGCATGCCCGAGCAGGATGTCAGCCGCTTCAGAGACCCGGTATTGGGAAACAAGTTCTGAAGTACGGCTTTGTGGGCTCTACACACCCATGCCTTTGTCCAGGGCAACAGAATACTGAGACCTTAAAGAAAAATATAATATGTGTGCACAGCCTGCGAGGCAGTGCCTTGTCAGAGGTCTGTGCCATGAGCTGACTTGGCCAAGCCTCGCACCTTCAGCAAGAATTTGCTCCCCTGACCCTATCCCACAGCTCTCCCTTCCTTCGCCCACTGCTCTAGAATCTCCAGGGCTTGCAAAAGCCATATCTTCCTTCTTCTCCCTCTGAAGTCCCTGTTGGGAAGAGGGACAGCCTTGGTGCACTGGGCAGAGGTGGGAGGAACAGAGTCCTTCCTTTGATCCCACAGGCATTGGTAAGAAAACTGAAGCAGCCAGGGAACAGGCGATCCCAGTGGCCCTACAGCTGGTTGGGGCTGCTCAGAGCCAGAGCCGGGCAGGAGCTTTGTACACAGTGCTACAAGTCTTGCTGCATGTGCAGCAGGCACAGGTAAAAGCTGAATTCTGCTTGACTTTAAAACAATAAAAAATAATAAGAAAAATGTGCAGATAACTCATGTCATTAGACGTTAATTAGAGAAATGTGAATAATATTACACCCACAGCTCTGGATGTGAAGTGATACTAAAGCAGCTGTTTCACTCGGGGGACACATAGATGGGGACTAAGAACTGCTTAGTTAGGGAGAAACAACAGTAAGTTCTACATAAATTGCTACCAAAAATAAGTTTATTGCAAATGTTTATTTTGCTTGATTGCCTTTGATATGTGCATACTTTTTAGGGAATGGAGAAGGAGTTGTCTGCAAGGAATTAGGCAAGTGACATAGTGAGGGAATTAGCCTCTGTTAGATCCCAGCCCTAATGGCTCCAGCTCCCTCTTGGTAGAAGCCCTCGCCCCACATCTGGCTGCCAACTCCGTCTCCTGCTTTTCATTAGTGCTCCAGCCTAAGTTGCTAGAAAGAGCGAGTGTGTAATGCATCCTCTGCCTTTCCTCAGGATGGAGCAGGGCTTAATCCAAATGTGAAAAACACTTACAGCCTGGAACTGCTTTTTTTCCCCCTCTCTTGTCTTTTTCGAGCAATCTGTCTTTCAAGAGGTGTGTCGTGCAAAGGGAAAGCCGAAAGGTGGGCGGCTAACAAGCGTGCAGGGAAAGTCGGAGCAAGTAGAGACGCGATGTATGAGGCGCTGCATTCATTTTCCCCTGTTTTTGCAGCGCCTGGCTGGCCCTGCCCTGGGTGAGAGACGGATTTGTTGACTCTGCAGCATGGGAAAGAGCCGACAACAGATTTACTACAGAGATGACTTAGCAGCCCCCTCTAAGTGTTATGAAAAGAGTTTAAAATGTTTATATTGGCCCCTCCGATGTACAATAAATTGTTATCCGAAACAATTGAGAATAAAGAAGGGAAAAGTCATAATTGCCTCTCAGGAAATGCAGGGGCTGTTTCGGCGCGCAGGAGCGAGAGGGCGTTGGGTTTCATTGACTTGGTCTGGCTGGAAAGCAGCCTGCCCCACAGGAAGGCCGCGCATTCCTGTCCTCTCCGTGAACCTGCCTGAAAGGAATACAGGAGTTATTGGGTAATCAAGGCTTGTCAGCACCTTGGTTATGCAGCGTGGTTCAATCCGATAATGTGAATGGAACCTGTAATAGCGCTGATGAAAAGCACGCCAGTCTGAAAGGGGCCTTGAATGATTTTTTTGTTCATTTTCTGTTTACATGTAACGCGTTATTGATGTCGTTGCCTTCTAATGTGCCTGCTTGTTTCATAGAAAAACTGGGAATTATTCATTATTTTTAAAGAAGAGGGAGAGAGAAAGAGAGAGGGAGAGGAAGGAGGAGTGAAAGAAAGAACCCTGTTACGTGAAGAAAATTGCATTCGAATGCTGCGACTGAAACATATTGATTTTCTGGCACAGACTTTTTAGATTAAAAATGCCAATACTAAATCCTTTCATGACCTATAGTTCATATGAAGTTCACGTGTCATTTACTATTATTCTGGAAAAAGCAGAATCCTTAATGAAAACATAGTTTGAAGGAATGTCCTGCCATCCCGGCATTTGCATGTGATTGTAATAAGACTTGATTAAGAGCTAAACATGCTACTGAGGCAGAGGTTTAGGGTGTTTTTTGTAAATTGAAGTCCATATATCTTTTTTAATTGCTTGCTTGTCTTTGCCCTCATCTCGAGCTTTATATCTCATTTCTTTTCCTTTGTTTTTCTTTATTTTGCTCATTCTTTATGTTACGATAGGAGGCCAAAGAAACTCATTTTTCCCACTGCTAAGCACTAGGATCTTGCTTCAGATTTTATGGCATTCAGGGGATCAATGAGTCAAAATGCTATTTTGATCTGCAGTACAGCAAACATTTCTCGTATAAATTCCCAGAGATGACCCTGACTTCTCCAACTGTTTTTACCCCTTCTTAATAGAGACTTTAAAGGTACTGATGCCACGCTAGCGTCAGATTGGAAAATTTAAGGCCAAATCCCTGGCTCAGGTGATTTCAAACTGCTGGCAATTTCCTGCTGTTAACAGGGCTAAATTTCACTTACAATTTCTTTCAAGAGGCCTTCCTATTTGTGAGGGGAAGGCATTGCATTAGGAAGCTGCTGCGTATCTGCTGGCTTCAGCAAGAGCGGGTGAGGGACACGCTCATCTCACTGTGCTGCCCTGGCTTTTTGGCTCATGCAGGCTGCTCCACATTAGACCTAATGCTGGCTTCTGGCCGGGAATGTGCCTTCACAGAGGGGCTCCTTCTGCATGTTATCCTGAAAGCACACAACCCCGTATCACCCGTGGCTGTAGTCACTGGAATGAGCATGGGAGCACATATTTATCGATGATATGGCTTCGGCGTGGTACGGGTCTGACTCAGGAAAGCAACTGGAGCCCTTCCTTATTTAAAAAGGGGCAGAGGAAATGTGCGTGATAAACGTATTTACTTTTCCACAGGTTTGTTTGCCAGCAGCGCGGACAGGAAGCGCTGCTGGAATTCAGGCAGCCAGCTGCTTTGGTGGGGAGGCAGCAGCACAAGGGCCTTGGCACCCCGGGCGCTCAGGGGTGTCCTCCGGGAGAGCCGCCTCGCCCCAGCCTCTGGCACAGCCTGCGGAGAGAGGGCCCTGCTGGGACAGGAAAACTGGCTGTGGGTTATTTGCTCTAGCAGGGAGACCTTCTCCCTGTGCAGGGAAGGGGCACCACCCAGTGCCCTGGGAGTGGGCAGGGCTCTTTGTGCGTCGCAGCTTCCAGGGCTGAATTTAGAGAGAACTTAAGAAATACCTTAAGGGCTTCTGTCTCTGTTTTAAAATATCCAGTATCTTATGCCTGGGCAAGATCAGTATGTGGCCCTTTGTGAGCACACTGTGTCACTAAACATGTGTAGATGTCTTTATGCAGTAGAAACTGTGAGCTTTTTCCTGGTACTGCCTGTGCCATCCTGCCTTGGGGAGAGCATGGCTGCCTTGGCACACCTCGCTGTGGGCAAGCTCCTCTCCTGTTTGCAGTCAGCACTGTGCTGGAGATCCATGGCAGCAGTGGGACAGAGCCTGCCTGGCATGAGGTGTGGCTGGTGGGGCGTGGGAGTGGCCTTTACAGGGACTCACAGTCTGATCTAGTGTGCCATGGTGCCCACCAGGTCCCTGAGCTGTCCTGGCCCCATTCTGCATGGGCAGCCCTCACCCCTGAGTATGGCCCACGCTTTGTCTGCCTTCAGTCAAAGCATGCCATGCCACCTGGTTTTGTCACTGTTGCTTTCATCTCCCTCTGCCATTTGTTCTCTCGGGGAGGACCAGGAAGGAAGGAGAGCCCCACTTGATCAGTTTATGCTCTTTAAATATGCCCAGTAACAGAGCAAGGTTTTCTTGGCAGGACTCCAGTGGCTGCCATAACTCCTGAGTGATCAGATGTCCTCGCTGTGCACCACTTTCCATTTTGGCATCATACTTTGGAAAATAGTTTCCCCTTTGGAGATGTCAGATAGAGGTTGCTTACTGGCTGCAGTGCCAGTGGAGGGGCAGAGCACAGCCCACGATGTAAAGCAAGCAGGAATTGAGGTTCATCTGGAGCTTGCCTCTCCTGAGGCTCTGTCCTGCTTCAGACAAAAATTTTACAGTGGCTTGGTTAGACACACACCTCCCGTGTCTCCCTTGTGTTCCTGTATCACGTGTGTGGGTGAACATGGGAGTCAAGGAAGCAATCTGAGACCAAAATGGGATGGGAGAGTAGCTGCTGTTCTCAGCTGCTTGTTACACAGCTCTGCTGGATGCCTGTGGTGTAAGGTTATCACAGAGGTTTGAATTCTTCTCATGATATATACAGATTTTTGGTGCTTGTTTATGAAAAAGAAAGTTATTTATCCAACAATGGATGTTGTACAAAATATTTACTTTCTCTCCCGAAACACACAGAGCTGGGTGCATTGTTCCCTTCTTGGTGGCACCACAGCAGCTCGCCTCACTCAGAAACTCTGAAATAAAAACAAACAGGTCAGCTCACATTCGAGAGGAATTAGGAAGAACATTTAAACCAGAGCTGAGGTTTCTTGCATTCAGCACACCCTTCACTACTATGGCTCTTGTGCTATGAAATAAAATACAAACACAGGGTTGGAAAAGCAAGCTTCTGCCTTACCTTGCTTATGATGTCCTTATTTGCCTGAATATATTTAACGATTTGGAGCCAAAGCAAAATTTTATTGTGAATTTATAGTGAATAACGTGTACATTTCCTCTTACTTACGTAAAGTCTCATGCAAGGTGATGGCATGGCAGCTAGAGACCAAAGTCTGTGTAGGTGCAGGGCAGGCGACAGAAGTGCATCTAGGGCAGCAGTGGTTTGCCTGTCAGCCTCCAGCTGGACCTGCATGATTACTTCTAGGAACTGCACAAGGAGCTGCACTCAATATCCAGTCTTAATATTTGGCCTCTATGGGGGGAAAAAAAAAGAAGCAAAGAAAGTGATGTAAATAGGCCTCTAAAAAAAGCTCTAGAACTGGAAAAGGGAATTTCCAGTGTACATATCTGCAGATGTAGCTAACAAGCCCCTAAGCCCCTATTTAAGCAACATAAGTTAAGAGTAGTTATTTTGGAAAAATCACAGAAAATAATAGAGAACTAATAGTAATAGGTAAGAACAGCTACTCTGGGTAGCAGTGAGCATTTAGTTCTTGAATGCAATTTCTGTTCCTGGGAAGAAAAAAATCCAGGCAATACACACAGAAAAATATCTCAAGGATAATGAAATTTATGCAGAAAGCAACATGGTTTTATAAATACAGAGCAGCATGCATGAAATTTGGGCACGGCATAAATATGTTCTTTGTGCAGACAGTGCCTGAGAGCCCTCAATCCTCCTTGTCCTCCACACCAGGCTGGTGGCAGGTATCTTCAGGAATCCTAGTGGTCTGAAGCATGGAACCTTCCTGTAAAAAAGCAATCCCTCTCTCCAGCATGTCGTTGTTTTTAATACTCGGCAGAGCACTAATTCTGAAAAATGCTAAACCATGTTCACAAGCATTTGAGATTGCTTCTTGGTCTGGGGCCAGAAAGTTACCAATGGCCCCTTTTGTGGGACTGTGTAGAGACATTGTGTCTGGAGAAGACAAACAGACTTTACCCTTTGTTGTCGCTCAGCCTGAAGCTGAAAGAGCACCAGTAAGGTCTGGACATGTTGTGGAAAATTTACCAAAATTGTTAGAAATGGTTGGAGGGAGTCTGAAGAACATACAAGGAATCCAAACAGGTTAATCAGAGAGCTAGAAAGGAAGAGCACCATTTAAAAAAAATAAGTAGGATGTAATACACCAGGAAAATATGGGAAATTTTCACATGATAAAAAGATAACATAACCAGTAATAACATAATAATAATATTTTAGTTTATAAGCATAACATCCCCTCCTCCTTAGATAGGGAATGTTAAACTATCTGAATTATAGAGAGGAGGTTCTGCTTTTCCTCTGTTACTTGTTTATTCCAGGACAGTTATCATCCTCCCTAAATTTTATTTAAAGTTCACAGCAGTCTATGCAGCTAGTACAGTTTTAGGTTAAGCATATTTTATCCATAATTGCTATATTTGGTTCTCAAGTTATTATTGTAGTTCCTTGGGGTACATTTAAATCCACCTTATTGTAATAGATTATGGAATATAGTGGCTAATGTGTCTAATGTAAAATAAATGACTATAATGATTTATGATCCAGCACTTCAGTTTTATTGAACATAAGGATCATTGTGCTAAAATGGATGGTGTATTGCTGGTTTAGCATAAAATACTGAATAACATATTCAAGGGAATGAATGGATTGGCCAGTTCATAATATTCTGCCCCTTCAGCTGAGAGGTCTTTAATAAGCAAGAGTGTCATTACACTTGAAAATGTATGTGTAGGTAATCCATTATCCAGAACAATGACAGTGATCGGATGAAGCTCTTATTAAAGAAGGGCCCTGCTTACAGGGAGATACAGAGCGCTTCCCTGCCTGGGGGGAGCTGTGTCGTGTGTCTGTGTTTCTGGTTTTGTTAAAAGTGGATAAAACAGTCTTTAGTGTCGTTAAATTTAAATTTTTCACGTTTGGGGTGGGGGTTATAAGGTGCTTTTAAAGGTGGAAAGCAATGACAGTAGGCTCTGGTTTGCATGAGCTCATGCTGAGATGCGTGTTTGCTGGTTGTACCTATAAGTTACATTTTTCTATTTTTATCTTACTTGAAGGCCAATACAAATTACACCTTTGCAGGCACCTTACTTCTGTTTACATCGAGCTTTGGCAGTATTGTCTCCTACTAAATGTCAAGAAGATTGATGAATGTCACAAAGGGCGATACCACTGGGAGTATTGCTGGGACAGCTTGCCTCTGTGCCACCAGCAATGCTTGCTTTTGGACAGTCACAGCCAGCAGTGGCCCAGCTTAAACCCTTGGCTTCAACTCTTTAACTCTTTGACCTCAAAAAAGAAGTTTTTTATTAGTAAGAGGGAAAATTATTAGGAGTCATAGCACAGACAAAATACTTGAAATTTCATCTGTCTGTTACATTAGGTCTCTAAATTAAGGAAACAAAGCTAAAATTATAAAAAAATACAGACAACAGAGATGGTGTTTTAAAATACATATTCAAAGGTAACTATTAGAAGAATGTAGATGATTGTGTACCTTGTTTTCACATTTCCCTACAATCAGAATAGGATATCAGGTTGTAAAAGACTAGCTTCCAGGAGTGTGCTTATAATAATTTGTAGTAAAAAAAAAAAAAAAAAAAAAAAATCACATTTTGTTATGTAATGGAGAGAGAAAAAAATAATATGTTTTGGCGATGTTATCCTGGAATAACTCCATATCCATTTTCTTAATAGTGCTTGGATAAAGCTGAAAGACACAAACTATTAAAAAAGCATATTTGTATTCATTATACCCATTGTAAAAATGAATGAAGAACTCTTGATATAATTACAGCTTAAACTATTAAAATAAACATGATCAAAGTACAGTAGTTTTGTTACAGCACTTGCAGACAACTCATCTCCCTATTTAAACAAGACCTCACTAGCATTTTGGTTGGGAAGGAGTTTGTTGCTGTCTTGTCATCTATTACTAGCTTTTCCTGTCAGCAAGCACATCCTGTGGCAGACATGCAGGGAGAGTTTTAAAACAATTCAAAATTATTTTGGCAAAACCTGAAGCACCTACAGTTGCAAACACACATCTCCAGAATTTTTATGCATCCAAAAACAGTCAGGCTGGCTTTGACATGTAATTGGATCTTGTTTTATACTTGAGCCATTTCAAGTTTTTAATTTCTTATGTCTTAGTGTTTTAAGTAGATCAGTCATACAGCACACTTAGAAAATCCTAAACTAGCTGCAGCTGTGCTTCGAATGGAGACACAAATTGCAGCGATAGCTGTGGTGGGCTGATCTCATGTTTTGGTGCAGGATGATTCCAAGGACCTGGCTTCTTCTAGTCTTAATTCTTCTATATATACATAATGTTGGTGGTAACAAAGCTAGTGATACTACTTTGCTGAAGCCTGCTGTCCAGGTTTTCCTGCTGCCTTAAACTTCCAGATGATAAGGTGTATGTTTTGAAAAAGAAAAGTAGTTGGAAAGCATGTTGGCTCTTTGCTGACTCCAAGTTTCTTCTCGGTATCATTGCAGTGTGATAGCGTGTGAGCCTCTGTTTTAGTGGCCAAGGTAGGCTTGAGCAGAGTTACAAAGAGCTCCTAAGATTTTGGAGCAGCATCCCGCTGCCTGCTCGTGCACGGTTGTGGTGCAGCTCACATCCCCGCTGGGGTGATAAACCAGCCTCTTGCTGGCCTCGTGGCCTGCTACAGCTGCTGTCACCACATGGGGACATGTGCAACGTGGTGACCAAGGCCACGTAAACTGATGCAGGGTGATGCCCAGAGCTGCTGCCGTGCTGGCTGTGCCCCTACTCGTTCCTGGGATGAGGCTTGTGAACGTGAGCGAGGTGGCACTGCTGGAATGTGGCTGACTGAGGGAGAGTAGGGTCCCAGCTCACCCCATTTCCCCCCATGTTTGAGCACAGGCCCATCCCACAGTGAGAGTCCAGGTGGGTTTTATCCCTTCATGCAACCCCCTTGCCCATTGCCAGGACCCATCGTGGAGAAGAATAACTCAGTCTCTGAAGCCAAATTATGGCTCTCCCTGTTTCTGAAAGCCCTTTGAGTCTTTTCTCTGCCTTGGACATCTGGTTTTCACATCACAGTTACTTCAGCCCATAAGCTTCCACAAGAATTTTAAATAAAATATCACTACTAACCAGATCCGTGGGGGAAAGCAGTGGCTTTGCTCACAAATAGGCACATTGTTGAGACTGGAGAAAAAGGGGGTCCTTTCATTCACACTGGGTTACATCACCGAGCGCCAGCCAAATGGTGGAAAATAGTGAGAGCTGTTACAGGAACAAGTTTATGTGCTGCAAATGCAGGAAACATCATTGCTAATGGTGCACATCTGATGTGTATTCAGGCCTTGGCTGTAGCACTGCAGGACAGGAGATGGGCTGAGGCATGGCCCGCGAGCTGTGGGCATCACATCACAGCAAGGTGGTGGTGGCCCTCAGGCATGGCAGGCAGGTCTTGTGGGTTAAAAAGTCTTTCCTGCACCTCTGCAAAGGCATATGTGGATGTCTGGATTTATCTCACCCAGTTTTAGGCATCTCTAAAACTTATGCACTGACTCGTTACCGTAAGCCCCCTTGACAGGCAGTGAACAAGCACTTCCAGAGTGACTGTCTAGACAGGATGATACTGAGGTATGCTTATAAATACCTACTTAATGTAGAAAGAGCCTTGATTGACTAACTGAGAACTAGACATCTAACTTCTAGTTGCTGAAATTAGGCCAGATACCGCCTCTTCTTTTAGCTCGCCTTGTGCTTCTTTGTGTGTATCTTACAAGTCTCGGTATGTGCAGAATAAATTAAAAGGTCTGTAACTGCCTCTGCACGTATTTATGATTTTAAAATAGTAACGAGGTCCTGCCGTAGGAAAATTTTGTTAAATCTCTGCTTAGTGAAGATCAGTGACAGCCTAAGCACATATGTCTCCAGATACATATATATGCATATCTATCTATCTATAAAAAACCCCATGTCTTTATATTTTTGTAAGAAAATTTTCCTGTTAGCATGATTAGCTGAATGCATTCTATATGTATTTTTCTGAATGAGTATAATGAAAAAAAATAGGCATAAAGAAATAAATTAGACATTTTCTGATGCAAGAGAAACTTTGGTGCCCCAAGGCTTGTCAAAGGATGAGGAACATCCTCCTGTGTCTGAACATGGATACAGTACTTAGAGGAAGGATTTCTCATAACAGAAAGACTTTAATACTGGTGGAATCAAGTGTAAAAAAAAGAAAATAAATTTAGTGACCTCTTGTTTGCATTAAACATGAGATCATTTCTGTGGTGTTTACATCCAGACTTTCTCAAATCGAGTAAGATTTACCCACAGATTTCCATGGTGTTTTAGAGAAACTTTTTGTTGCAAAACATGCATTTGACTGTGTCTGATGATATAGAATATTCCTGCCAAGTGCTCAGTTTTTCTTCACATGCTTGCATGGTTTATGTGCAATGATATGTGCAAGTTATGGACTCTTTATTATTTAAAATCATGTATATATATATATTCACACACACACACGTGCACACCTATCTGTGTCTGCACAACATATAGAAAGATGAGGATTATTGTCTTACTTCCAGGTTGGTTTTGTTCCTCTCAACGTGTAGAAACCATCTCTTTTTGCAACATGAAATATTGCCACTGAGTGGGGTCTGCACTGGCCATGTGCTGCCAAGAACTACCTTCCCTCTCTTATTTCTGTGGAAAGGGGTCACACCTCTTCTGGTACCTTGTCCTGGGTAGCGCTCCTGCTCCAGCATCCGTCGGCCACAGAGGGACAGATTGGCAGGGAGTGTTGTTGGTCTGAGCTCAGCTTGCCCACCCTGCTTTCTGCTATCAGTAGAGGCACTTGCTGGTACTTTAATTATTTAAATGGCAACTTCCCAATATGAATAGGTTTTTTTTAAAGTTACAGCAGTTTCCCAGATTCTCCCACTCAGCATTTGCTGCACTTTTTGCCTTTGCATTTGCGGAGGTTTCTTTTCAGACCAGCACGCTTCCCACCATGCTCAGACCAGGCAAGTAAAACCTGCATAATGCATGGTTTAAAATCCCTCACAGGTTCAGAGGGCAGAGGAGAGCTTTGTATCTGCATAGTGCTTTTCTCTTCTATGTGGCCTGATTTGAGGCTGGTGGGACGTTCAGCTTGGTTTACAAATAGAAAGCCCTGCCGGATCTTTTCCAGGCTGTGGAGCCCAGTGTGTAGATAGAGTTAAACAGTTTCACATTCCTGAAGAGAACAAGAATGTTTTCACAGTGGAATTTGCTCTGTGTGAATTACAGGAGTTTATTTTTTCAGGATGAACTCTTTGGACAGTTTTTTGTTTTTTTGTTTTTTTTTTTTTTGTTTGCTTGTGTTTTTAAAGAGGAGATGATATGCTATGAAAATATCTACTGTAGTAACTAATGGTGTTGTTATTAAGGCTTGATTGGGAAAATTTGGGTTAAAAAGTCCATGTGCTATTGAGGAAGGACAGGATACATGTTGCAGTATTTTCTTCACATTTCTGTGTGCAGGGTAAGCTATGGTAAGCTCACACAGTTGTGCCGTGCGTTGGTTGCTGCCAGATATTTCCCCTTGGTATTTCCTGGAGAGCAGGGAGCAATGATGCTGCAAGGGGCACATCTCTGACCAAACATGCCTGTTACTGAGGCTCTGCTAGTGAAGAGATTCTGTGTCACTGAGGTTCCTGAAATGCTTTTTTCAAGCAGGGTTTATTTTCAGTTTAGAAATAGGACAGAAAGCACTGTGTGAAGCTAAATATTAATTTTGTTGCTTTTCTGGCAAGAAAGCCAAAGAAACAGAGGGAGTTGTACTATTCCATCATGCAACATTAGCTGCATGTCAAGTGACTATGTGTGGAGGGAATTTTTATTATCTTTCAATTTGAGCTATAAGGGTAGGATTGAGTTTTGCCCTCAGACAAGTTCTCTGGGCTCCCTGTGGGTCTCAGTGGGAGGTTTGTGTGCTCATCCATGGGCAGAAACCACTTACAGCTTTGGAGTTTCCACACACAGACGTGCTCCTGTGAGGTCCCTCACTCGAGCCATGGGGACTGGCCTTATCTCACAGCATCTTTTGCAGAGGAATTAATCAGCCTCATCTCTACTGCAGGGTACATAGACAGATACCAAAAAGCAGCTGATAGGAAAGAACCTTTTGTCCCAGGTAAAAGGTTTGTGAGATTCTGTCTGGGTTAACACATTCTCGGACATGGTATTAATCTGATACATGCCACTGATGTCTTGGGGATGAGTGGTCACTCAGAAAGACCTCAATTCCCTTGGTGAAGGAAGCTGGAAAGTTATTAGTGGCACCAGCTCCAGTTCAGATGGACCACCTGCAGGAGGACTTTCTCCTTTCAGACATGGTTACCAGACAACTGGGAGATGAGAAGAGTAGGACAGGACAAAGAAACAGCAGCAGTGTGTGTGAGCCAGGGACTACTCTGAATTTGTGTAAGAAATTGTATGCTGTCCTCTGCCAGGGATGGCAAAGGTGACAACAGCTCTGGGCCACAAAACCAATTTTTGAGCTCATCTAAGCAATACAAGCACTTTGTAGATATGTTCCGTCTCCTTTTCTGCTCAGGGAGAAGTATAGGAGAGCTGTCTTGACCTTATTCTGAAAGAAGAAAAATCTTTGAAGGAAATAAGCTTAAATAAACTTTAAAAGGAATTCAGGAAGTCTTTCTTTAGGGATTTGTGTATCACGTGTGGCATTATCCTGTGTATTTCACTGTTGTGCTGCAGCAAAGGGCTTTCTATGCTGTCTTTTTAACCAGACCAATATACTGCTTACATTGACAGAAAAAGTGAGTTATATTCTGTATCATCATCTCTTCTACATTAAACCTAATATTTTATTCAAGGCAATGGCAAAAAATGGAGTTGTAAGCTACCCCCTCTGTCTTTCTTAGGTTTTTACATCCAGAATGTGACATGACCTATCCTAGATACACTAAAATAAAATTAATGAATTGCACAAGTTGTGCGAGACAAGCTTTGATGTACAGAGACAACAGAAAAATGGACATTGGATTTTGCTGTATTAGACATTAAAACACAGTCCTAATCAGAAACCTTAATCAAAAAGCTTATGGTGAATATTAGCTTCTATTCCAGAGTAGCAAATGCTTTACATTTCATCATAGAGTCAAATGATCCATAGGAGCTATTTTTTTAATATACTGTATTTTCACTAGGTTAGGTTACTTTATATGCATAACTTGATAACAGCCTGTTTCGTAAATCCACTGTCTAGAAGTAGTGATTTTTTTTAAAGCTAAACCAAGAAATGGGCTCAGCACTTCCCACATTAAAACTGGAACAATTGAAATTTTATGCAGTAGAGGACTGGAAGTGTGTTGTGCAACAGGAGAATGAGTGTCAGCTCAAAGCAGACATGGAGAGGGGAGACTGAAAAAGCCCTGTGTGTTTAGTCTAGCAGAGTGCAGGCTGAGCAGTGACATGGTGTACACTGAGTACCCCAGAGGGGAAAGCTGCTACAGGGGAAGGTGATTAGTTACACCTGGAGGACAGTGTTTGCACAAGAGTATTCTGGGAATGCACAGGTCTGAAAACGAATGCAGTTTGTAGGGGAAAGAAGGCTTTCCTGACCAGCAGAGGAGGGAGGTTCAAGAGCAGCATCCCGAAATCAGCTGCAGGGATGTAAGGTGATGTCCCTTGCGTTTTGTGAGTGGACTCCAATAACAGTTTTCTGGCAAAGATGAGGATTGGAGTCTATAATCTGGCATGTCCTCTGTCTTCCCGCAAATCCATGAGTCCTTCGAAGATTCATTTGATTATGGCACATGCAAATGTGTAAGTTTTTTTCACTTAAGACCTAAAGTTCACCGAAAGAAGCAGTCATTGATATGTACTATTTTTGAGGAATATGCTAGTCTTTCTTCCAGAAATAGGAGGAGGAGGAGGCACAGATGGTAGGGGGAGGTGCCTTCTGCTCATTGCCACTAACAAGGCAGCGTAGGTGAGGGCATCCGTGTGTTATATCCACGTTTATGTGCCAGTGATGGACATTTCCTCTTGCTACCACATTTCTTCTGAGAGACTTCATGGCTTGGGACTGGTTTGCTCTGTGGTTGGTTACACACAACACAGGAACATTCATAAGGCTGGTAAGACTGAAAGACTCTTCTAACCATTTGTGTGGCACAAGTGCCATTCATGAAGATGGGACTTGTCCACCACAGCACGCCCCTGTTTCCCAGGGACATGTAGATACATCCAGGCACACTCATTAGTATCCTTCTCTTCATGTTTCCATGTGATTTTTCTGAACTGAATTGAATGGCCTGAATTAGGGTACTCATTACCTGAAGGTTAATGTGAGTACTGTGGCAATGGAAGTATTTTGTTTTTTCCCTTCTGTACCACAGACTGTTCAGGGACAGAGAAAAAAACCACTCAGGCCTTATTAAATCGCTCATGGACCTTGCAGTGTGTCTCACCCCTGTATATTGTAGTGTTTCTAGGGCCGTAGGTAGAAAAAAGCACCATAAAGTACCATCCAAATGTTCTGGCTCCAACTGCAAATGTGGGGATGCACGGAAGAGTAAAGATGCATTTTGACAGATGTGGTAGCACCAGAGGTTCTCAGTTTTCAGGGATAAAAATCTCACTTTAAAAAATAAAAGGTATGCTCAGTAATTTTGGTTAGGGAACCAGGCCACTTGTACAAATAGAAATACGGTCTTTTTTTTTTACTACAAGAAGCCCATCCAAGGATCCTTTTGTGATGCCATGTGGTGTACCGTTCAGGCTATGCAGTGAATCCTGGTTTTGGTGCATGTTTCTGTCAGCAGAAAGTGCTGCACAACACTTTGCTTTGTCACCGTGGGCTAAGAAGTGTCTCTATTCCCTTGACTGGACAAATAACAATGAGTTTTTAGAGTCAACTGAAGCTACATCACACAGATGTAAGATGGACATCTAGAGACAGGCTTCAAAGAGCACAGGCAGAAGGAAAAAAGCTGTGCAATTCTGCAGAACAGAAAGGATACAACATGCCAGGTACCACCAGTGTTTTATGGTGGGGGCTGCATTCACTGCATATGGGAAGAGAATATGGGAATTAGGGAACATTGTGATGGATTGATTTTGATTGCATATGCCACAAATACTGGATAAAAAAATCAGACTGGCATTTCTACCCAAATGTTTCACGAGTTTCAGGTATTTACATCATTTCCTAAGGAACAGGGGAAATAAATACAGTGAATTGTGTATTCTCAACTGTATTCTCAAATGCACAATAATGCTGAGGTAATCTGAATGATAAAAATAACAAGCAAAGATGTGTGGGGTAAAACACTAACTGTTCTCAATCATATCTGCAGAGAGTTTATGGCAATTTTCAAAGCAGGCAGACAGCTACCAACATTTTTCTTCAAAAGGGCAGAATTTGACTTTTACCCTTTACAAGAGCATTGAGTCGCCTGTCTGAGGAATCTTCATTTTGCCTGCAATCAGAAGGGGCACTGTGTGGACTAATGTTGATGTCATTTCTCAGCTGAAGCTGGTTCTGTCTAAAATATCAGGGCCCAGACAACTTTATAGCAGCAGAGCAAATGAAAATACCTAGTTCTGTTTATAACTTCTCAACTGTATTCACACTTTGGATGCCAGCTTTTACAAATAATTTCTAGATACTGCAAGAAAAACATTCTCTGTAAAGGTCAAACACTAGACGAAGCCTGTTTGGCATCGTATGCGTGATTCCATACGTTCACATGTACGGTGACCCAAATTTAACCTTGGCCAAAGATAGTAAAGCACTGTCAGAGTCAGTACTTGCACAAGGATTGCCTTTGACATGGTATTTCCTAGATCATTGCAACCTACGGGAGCTGCTAATTATCTGTGGATAACCAGAAAGGTAATACCTGTAATTTCCTTATCACCCCAGGCTGTCTACTCACAGTTGCAGTGTGTCAGTATGGGATGCCAGTATTGTGCAATGTGGGTAAAATCTACGGTGACAAATGACTTATGAGCCATTTTCAAGGTGACATTTTGATCAGGGAGCTTGTGCCAAGTGTTTTCTATTAAGCATTTCATTTCACTGCATGGTTAATCAGCAAAAGATTCCTCCAAAAATCCATTATGTCATATGTCATATGTAATATGTCAGGACCATTTCTCCTTGCTCAAAATGAAGGAGGGACCACAAATGCTTGAAAAATAGCAAATCTTATTTCTGCATAAAAGTTTAAAAAAAAGGCAAAAGAAACATGTAGCTTTGCTTCTGACCTTGTTTTAAAGCTATCTAGATGAGAAACCAAAAATGTAAAGTTTACACAGCTTTATATGATATTCATTATGCAAATACTTTCAAAAGCAATGCTAGTCTGTGTTGTATTATGATGTTTGATAAAATCAGTATTAACTATGTGTGTCTTTTGAAGTTGTAATAAGTCTGGGTCATTTTATATGACTGCAAAGACCTCTTGGAATATAGATCAAATCCCCAGCATGTTTTCCTTTCTTAGCAAACCCTTTTCTACATCTAGAAGGCTCAAGTACTAAGACGACCCACAAGCTTTTATCAGAATTGGTCTTTCTTTTTCCTTTTTCTAAATGAGAAATGAATTTTATATATGCTTACCAACACTATGCTTCTCTTTTAAGTCAGGGTCAGCATAGATTCAGTTTTAAATGTGCTTGAAACTTGTTCTTGACTAGTTGATTCTGACAGGGCTACACATGTATCTTGTTTACTTAAGGCAGGAGGTAGTCTGAAACTCGGTTTCCTCTTACTGACCATCGCAGTAAGATGTCTAAATGGTTTCCAACTTGCCAGCTTTTAGCTCAGGCTGAACTCCTTTGAAATCTTCAAGAACTGTACAATCCATAGATTCATTTACAGTCCTCACTTCTGATTTGAATGCCAATATCTGTGAAGTAATAAACAGGTGGGCAGACTGGCAAAATACTCTGGTTTTAAAGCTCACCCATCCTGCTGTGTAGTAACTGCCCCAAAAGGGCGGAAAGAGTGTATGTCTCTTCTGCTTCAGGAAAGCCCAGTTAGATATTTAGTTTTTTGGGACTGTCAGTTAAGGGTACCAAACTGGGAATAATTTCTTAATGTCATTCTGTGCCCAAAGGAAAGAAATGGGCACTTGACTCCTGAAACAATCTTACCACAAAATAAGTCTTCCTATAAAGGCTCTGGTGAAGCTCAGGCATGTATTATGGAAACAGCCTGTTTCCATGTGTCAGCCACAAAGACCTGCAGATAGACTGTGGCACACACTCTTTTGGCTTAAACACTTCCAGTGACTATTGGCATTGGTGCTGGTCTTGAGAGAAGAGACCTGGACAGAACCAGGGACTTCCCAATAGTAGTCCAGCCTCACTGCTGAAAGTGCATGATGCTTGAAACCTATTGTTGGAAGTTGTCTGCTCTCATTTATGTTCTTCAAATATCACCTTATCCCTGTTGTCTCCTGACAGTCATTGCCTCTGAGATCTGTTAATGGTGCAACTGAGAAACCCTTGAACTTCCAAAGAGTTTAATTTTCAGTGCCAAGCTTTGTCAGCTTGACTGAGCAACACAGGAGCCACCCACATTGGATGCCAGCGTGGTCCTGCTTCCAGAGGTGAAAACATTCATATGCTGTAGGAAATAAGTGTCTACCATAAACACTTCCCCTATTCACCCAGTTCTTCACCTGGGCAACTGAAAGGGGAAGAATCAAGAAGTATGCAAATCCTTTGTACAAAGGGTATGATGCTAAAGATTTCTTTTGATTCTCTTGGAACAAGGAATTATTTTCAGCATGAGAACCACCAGCAGATGATATGAAACAGTTTTACAATTCTTGTTCAAGACTAGGTTTGATGGGGCTCTGGTCTAGTGGAAGGTTCCCTGCCCATGACAGGAGGGTTGGAACTAGACTGTCTTTAGAGTCCCTTCCAATCCAAACCATTTTGTGAGTCTATGATTCTGTGCCATGAGAACTCCATGAGACCTTGATTCCGTAGGGAGGAGCTACTGCAGCATTCCTTTCTTTCTTCTGTGGGATGAGGTTTTCTTTGACATCAAACCAAATGGCTGGACAATCACCATGGCCAGTGTGTCCATTTACATTATAACCAGACCTTTTCCTGAACCCTTGTCAGAAATTGCTTTCAGGGAAGACTTTGGTTGTCAGGCTCAGTTTGTAATGAAGCTGCTGCTTCTCAGTGTTTATCCATTCTGAAAAGGCTCAACTAATGCATGGGATCTCTCCTACAGGGTATGGAAGTGCTTTCCTACCTCCCTCTGAAACCACTTTCTGTACTATTCCCTGAAAATAGCCTGTAACACAGTGCCTGTGTCTGCTTCCTGGGGACATAGACCATGTCGAGCAGTATCCTCATCCAGAAATTCATAGTCAGATTTTACTGCCTTTGCTTTGCAGTTGGAGAGGACAGCATTGCTGTCTTAAGGTATCCAGTAATGAAGAATAAAGGCCAGGGGTAGAAGTCTCAGGGTCTGGTTGGTCTAGCACATCTGGAAAAGTAGAAAGAGGTGAAAAACGTCAAAAACCCATTACAAAAGTATGTGACTTACTATTTCTCTGTCAGCCGAAAAAGGCAGACTGACCCAGGTGTACTTATGCAGGTTATATTGTTCTGACTCTGGCTTTAAGCTGGGAGAATCATGGGCAAAACTGCACCACAGCAGAGAGAGATACCTAGAGAAAGGACTGTTCTTATTATGAAAATCCTTGTTGCAGTTGTGCTTATTTGAGAGGCTTTGTAGACAGTCTTTGTGGAGCTGGTTTGAAGGGATATGGAGGGCAGGCTGGGAGAACCCAGACTGAGGTCCCAGCTGCTATAAGGAACCTTATACAAACCCTTCAGATTCATAGAAATAGTGTCCAGAGTTTTGTTGGAGAAAACAAAAGTATCAGTGAAATGCCAAATAAGAAACAGGAAGGACGACAATGGCCAGGAGGGAGGAAATTTTTGTTCTCTTGTGACTATTTTTTACCTACTAACAAAAGTGCCTACAGCATATGTCCTCTTGTTTTGCAAATTACCCTAAATGATGCATTCATACTCTAATCTTTTGTTTCCTCCTCATAAATGAGGGTACATTTATGTTTTCATGCTTTGATAAAGCCATTACTGTAATTTTTTTGCAAAACCCCTTGCTAAGGTACCTTAATTGATGCAGGTGATAATACTGTCTGAGCCTGGCAGGGTGAATCAGAAATCTTACAGCAGTTTGGGAAAGTAAGTAGCAATTCACCTTCCTCCCCACTGGGCAGTAAGTAGGAAAACATACACTCACATACACCAAAATGTTCTTTCTTTAATATCCTTGTCTCTGGTCCCACGGATAAGATTTGTTTGTTTCCAAATATGTTCCTTTGCTAGTCATAAAAACACTGTCAGAGCAGTATTTGTATGATACATTTGACAGAGACAAATATCGGGCATACTTGATCCATCAAATCTTTGCAAGAGGCTGACTTGGGAAGCACTGTGCCCTCAACAGCCCTGATCACTTTAGGAGACGCCAGAAAAAAAAACATAGGCAGTATAGGCAGTTGTGTTTGAAGTTTAGGGTGCCATTTCAGCAAGAGGAGTGAGAGACAGGTTTCTCTAAGAAGGAAAAGTGAGTGGTTGTTGAGAAGGTAACATAAAACAGCGAATTGAGGAGCTGCTCTGTGTATATGATGATGGATTATTACTGCTTTTTCTGGCTATGAGCAGGACTTTTCCCAAGTGTGGGGGAGAGTGGGGAGTGAGCAGTTTGACAGGGCAGTAAGATCACTTAACAGTGGAGAAGAGATTCTCAGTTAGCTTTGCCAGACAAGGATGAAATAAGTAGCATGGCTAGGTACAAACCTCTTTTTACTAGATCAGACATCAGTGAGCTACTCTTTTGTTATTTGTAAGTCAACATAAAAGTGTAAGGACATTTACTGCATTGACCAATGGTTCTCACAAAATAGTACAGGCTGAAGTATGTGAGGACCGTGCCACCAGGACAAGACTCTAGGTATGAAGAGAGCAGATGGATGTATCAATGCTAATGTCCTTCCTTAGGGGAAAATATGATGTCCTCATTAAGTTATTGCTATCTATATTTCTTAATTACCGTGCACTCATTATATCGGCTGTTATTACTGACCATTTATACAAGAATATCTTTGAAGCAGTATAAATCTTGCCCACATGTACATTTTGGATTCAGTAAGCTAGTCTTGATTTCTTTTAGTAATTATTTTTAAATTGTATTCAGATTGTTGAAAGCATCTTCTGTGATTCATGTGATTATTTTTTTATTCCATCATGGTTTTTTTATTTCTGTTGGAACACTAATGCTGGTATTACTGTTTTTGCTAGCAATTGTTGGTTCGTTCCCACATGTCTGGAACTGATTTTGTTCTCTGTGTTTTTAATGGAGCTGGAGTGAATGAAGCTCTTTGTTTAGCTTTCTTTCCGTGCCTCAATATCATTAGGTGTCTGAAAAATGTAGAGCTTCTGTGGCACTTCACAAACGTTAACACTGACCATGCCCAGCTTTGCAGGAATGTTGGGTTTTGCCTTAACCTGGCACATAACTCAGGCTTGATCCAGCTGTGTTTCAGAACCCCTTAGTATCTAATACAACCATGTGGCCCTGTTGCACATGCCTGAGGAACCAGCATCCTCACTAATATCACCACTCACAGTTTTGGGGTCTGCTCTATATCTGCTGCTCTTGTAGTGCTGCTTTGCCAATAGCTTTGTGTCAGTGAGCAAGACTCAGAAGGCATCCATTCCCACCCCTCAGCCTCTCTATTCTTCCACCCTGCAGTGTACCTCTTGGATGACACAGTTTCTGAAAATCACATTTAAAAATAGCAGTGTATTAATGAATGTGTTTTATTCGGGGAAACACATTCAATCATGTAGAATTTGAAGGCTCAGTGCTTGCCAAACAACTCTGTTGCACTCAATTCCTTGGCACGAAAACACTAAGATGGAGGCTGCCTTCTGCAGGTTCCTGGATGGTGTGCTGGGAGGGGCTGGTGTTACTGGTTGGGTAGCATTTGCTCTGACAGTCGTTGAATTTTGGACCTTTTTCAGTGACACCTGCTGATGTGCCTCTTCCTGCATCATCCTTCTCTTCCATCGCTTCTCCTATCATGCCTTCCACTGCCCTCCCCCCTCTCCCTTATGCTTCTCCACTCTGTGATCCTTGATCCTTCACCCATTCAAGCCTTTCTGTTGCCTGATCTTTCCTATTGCATTGCCTTCAATAGCCTTATTTTTCCAGGGCTTCTTGCCTCCCAGTGACAGCTCCACTGGCACAAGTGGTTGGGTCTGTCCACCTTGGGTCACTACAGCAGCACAGCTGCCTTTGCAGCAGCTCTTGGTTGCATTTGGCAAGTGCCAGAAAATTTCCTTCTATTTCCATAGCAACAGTTGGAATTACAGAGGACAAGCAATGTCTTGTAATGCTCTAGTTCTGCCTGGTCCTGTTGGGACTGCAATTGTGTGAGAGCTTATGATCTGAATGGTTGTCTCTCATAAATAAACCCTCTTTTGAAACGTTGCTGGTGGTTATCCCAAGGGCTGTGGGCATATGAGTCCTGTCATAAGATGGCTGCTGGGACACTTGCCTGTCCTTCTGGCTGTAGCTGTTCTGGACAATTTCTCTAAAGTGTTGAGAAGGGCATGGTGGTGATTGTCCTCTGCCTTGGCTGGAGGAGGCAGTGTGTTTCTTCTGCCACTTTCTTTTCTCTGCTCATGCTTTTCTGCAAATACTCTCCTGAGCATTTATCAACTGCATTAAAATTAATCAAATTTTCTGAATTTGATTAGGTCCATTGAATTTGAATAGGTTCATTTACCTATGTCTGACTGAGTGACAGTCTACATTCTTGCTGGTTGTGGCGTTAATGCAGGTTGTTTCTTGTTCCCATTATAGTGGGGAAAGTGTTGTGGTTGTATTTGGACTTTTTTGGCTTCTTCGTGTTATTTTAATTTGAATTAGATATTATGGTTGAAAGCTGAATTTTTACTTCAGATGTTTTGCTTTGACCAGGTGATCCCATCCGGTGAAGACATGAGTCCTCACATTTTAGAGTATTGCTTGAAGACTGTTCTTGGTCATTTCCTCTCCTTGCTATGCTGGTGTTTCCCCATGTTGCTATGTCCAGCCATGGGAGGGGTTCCTGGGAAGATTTCCCACAGCTCTGGCTCCAACCACTCCAGCCTGGCTTTACCCTGCAGGTATTTGGTGCTCATGGCTCCCAGGAATGGTCATTGGTATCCATGGGGCCATAGGGAACGTTTTCTTTCTCTCTGCAACCATGAACTATTCTGGATGGTCCTGCTGCTCTGCTGCCGTGTCTCTGCTGCGGAATCCTTGCTGTGGTTGCCTGACATCAGCCTTTGTGCTCCGCTGTGCTCCATTCCTTCACTTTCCTCCATGTGTGTATATTCTGGAGTTTTCTTAATGGACTTTTTCCCCACAAACACTTGAGAAGACTGGTGGCTGAAGGGCTGTTTGGACTTTTTGAGTAATGTTGTTATGAGCTTGGCTATACTCTCCTGTAGTAAAAACTGCTGTCCAGTGTGTTTAAAGGCTTGGGGCTGCTGGGGAACATCTGATTTATTAATGGCCTCTTTTCAGCTTCCTCCTCATCTTAAGAAGATATAAGCAGGTAATTAACTAGTTGCCAAGAAAATAGTGGAAATAAACCTTAGAATTCCTCCTTGTAAAATGATTTATTTAACAGTTTTATTCTGACATGTGTGTTTTATGTTTTAATCATCTGTCTGTGGCTATGAAACAGGCCAGGTCTCTTCATCTTCTGGTGTTAGATTTTAGAGGACTATTACTACATGGTTTTGTTTTTTCTTTTGTTGCTGTGTGTGAGTGTTTATGTTGGCTTTCTGGTAGATGCTTAATTGGATTGTAACTGATTTTACACTAAAGACTGATGTCCCGTTTTCTTTTCGTCCTATCTGGATTGCTCTGGTTTCTGGAAGGAATCAATATTCAGAAATGTATTGAACTCTCTTACTGTGGCTTTCCTTCAGGGATGTTACTTACATTTGATTATCAGTTGCCCAGGGTGATGGAGGTGTTCAGGTACCTTGAGTAATGTCTCTGTTCCTGTTACGGTTGCTGTTTGGAACTGGAGTTCTGGCATCTGCAGATATTTCCACCTGAATTCTGATAAAAAGGAAAAAGACTAGCAGCTGTTGTCAGGGCTCTTCCAAGTGCCCTCCATTCCCTTTCATCCTTTCTGATCATTTCCTTTGATGGTAATTCTATTTTTCCGGTTTCCAAAGCTCATAATCTTAAAGTCCTTTTTCGGTCTGAGCCTTCTTCAGAAGCTCACGTTAATCAGATTATTTGTGAAACAGCCTTAGTATCACCCCAATAATCTTGATAGGTATTGAATGACCTGTATCCATTGTCAGGAACTTACACAAGGTACACAGGTAGGTACACAACTCTCTTGAATTATCCTCTGTTACCTGCAGGCAGTTGTATTTCTGCTTCACTCAAGCATTTTCCATTTGTACAGGTCTCATTTGTCTTTCAGATCATCAGAGTCTCTAAGCATCTTTCTCCTCTGCTGAAAAAGACACAATAATGTTTGAAGAAAAAGATTGATGTCTGTAACTCATCACTTGCCACTTTTACTCACTGTTAGAGCAAGAACATGAATTGACCAAAAAGAAAAATCTCTTCCTTAAAACCAAAACCTGGAAAGACCTTTGTTTGAGGTGCTGAAGACTCATATTTACAATTATACTCCCCAGGGAAAGCCAGAGGGATTTACAGTAAATACCAGGGTTTGCATCCAGAACTGCTGACAAACCAGCTTCCTTTTGATAGATGGATTCATTATCACTTTCTAATTACAAGCAGATTTCGAGGTGTGTTCACCATGTTATAAATGAAACCTGTCCATTGTTACACAGTGATGGCCTCTGGGTCAGCCGTAAGGGATCTATAGCTCCTCGTCTGTCATTGGACCAAATTAATCAGATGTATTTTTAACAGATAACCTTTACAAAAGTGACTGATTAATCACTTGGTAATGCAGACTGCTATCAAGTTCATCATCTCCAAATAAAGGAAGGAACTCAGCAAGACAACAATATGTCATATGCATCAGTCTCAGTGTGTTAAAATACTTTCAGGTCCAGATGCTACTATTCTAAAAGGATAGAAATCTGCTACTTCAAACATACATGTTTTCCTGCATCTGTGGGTCAGATTCTGTGCTCAGATGAAGGCTTTCTGGTTTTGCAGGCTTGCTGTCAAATTGAAGCCCCACGCATGTACATCTAAGGACAGAATTTGATCACTACAAAGTAATACAATTTCTACCAGATTCTGTCATTTGATTTTTTAGAACTGTGATTTTTAAGAGGGTACTGAAAGCTATATGTATCAGTGAAACACAGCCAGTCTTTGTCTAATCCTATATCCAGTGATAGATTTAAGAGTGATTTTCTATGTTCCAGTCACTTCTTTTGAAGATAAAACAGCCTGTCTTTTAATTTCGTATTGAAGAATATGCTTGACATCTCTCAAACTGAGATTAGGTTAGCGAAGGCATACCCTCGCTTATGCTGCAAAATGAAACAAGTTCCTAATTGTCAAAAGATTAATCCTTGGCAGTCATCCAGGGCAATATTTGCTGTAGCAACTTGGTATCCATCACAGTTACGGACCAAAGGTCTTGTCATATACGTATTCCTCGCAGCAGCGCCGTAGCCGGGCAGCACAGCCTCACTACCCTGGGCTGTTAGTCTCTGGGAAACTCTATCCATTCCTCAATTAGTGCCCTCATGGGGGTCACAGTCTTTGATGACTGAGCTATTTCTAAAGACTGAAATATAAAGCTCAGTAATACAAAAAAAAGGAAAAGAAATTGGTGTGGGGGTTGCTTTTTGTGCATTGCAGTGCTCCATGTTAGAGGTTTTTGCATTTATTAGGAGTTTGGCCCATCAATACTAATAACAATAATATTAGTGAAATGTGAGGCTTTTTTTTTACTGTGACCGTTATCACTGTTACCTGCAGCTGATACTGCTTAAACTGTCTAATTTAAAATTTTGTTTTCATTAACTCACTTGTTATTGAACTGCCAAGATGCTGGAGCAGCATCTTCATCTGCCAGCATGGCCAGTCCTCATTTTGAATACTGTCTTTTTCCTTTGGAAATTAATGGGAAGAGCAAAAACATGACAGGCCTTTGTTGTCCTGCAAGCGTAACAGAAGAATAGGTCAGTATTACAAATGTCTTGTATAAATTACCAAAGGTAGCAGTCCTAAGCCTTGTTCTCTTAATGTAGCCAGAATCCACACAAAACCACAGAACACTGCCCCAGTTTCCTTCCATATGAGCCATCTCTGCTGTGTTTTGGGTGATTACTTCAGTGTAGCTTTAGGAAATTCTTCAAAGGAAGTTTTACCTCCCTTATTCATCACAGAAATGATGATTCAGAAAATGGTCTAAATCATCATCGCTGATGCTATGTACCCCTTTGACTTTTCACACTACTAGCTGGCAGGAAACTTCCTGCACATTTGCGTGACAGGAGGAAAAATGGGGGGAAAAAATCCGTCTGCTGTAGATTGATAATTTGGGGCAGGGGGGTGAGGGAGATACTTTAAAAATTTGGTGCAGCTTCATTTCATTTGACTCCTATTTTGCACTGCTGAGGTTAACAAGACTGTGGGGTGTGGGTAGGATCAGGACTTGGTCCCTCACTGATGAGTCTCTGCCCATTTAGTGCTTTATAGGCCCAAGGGAAAGGGACAAATTGACAGAGTGTTCTGGCATGCTGCAGTCTATATTTGGATCCCTGATTTACATCCCTGACAGATGTATAAAATCATATGTAGCCAGAAAACTCCCTAGTGAGGACACAGCTGCATATATCGATGAATCAAAGTTACTCTTGTTAAGGCTGGCATTAATTTATATGGGGCAAGTTCCCTCCAGATCTGGTCGTGTGATATCACTGAGAGTAGTTTGGGCTTGTTCCACCCTGCAAACCCTGTGCTTTTTGGATATGAATGGAGAAGACTTGTAAATCTGAAGCGCTGCTCTTCTCAGTTGCTGGGTGAATGCCATCATACCCTCATTTAGATGTGGCAGCTGTTGTCAGTTACTTAATCTCATAAATAAAATAAAGCCAAATTTCCACGAACTGAATTCGCCTCTATCACATGGCCTCCTGCAATGCCTTAAATGAAGTGCGTATTTTTGTTTCTCAGGAATCTCCCTTTATAACCCACTATACTGCTTGATTATTTCCTCTATGTTGTACAGGAAACGGTAAGTGATTAATAACCTGCCTCAGTTTTACTTTCCCCTCTTGCTGCAGCCTTGTGAAATAATGTGACCCACAGATGTCTGAGCAAAACAATCCATTGCTTTAAGTGACAGATGCTGTTGGGGCTTGCTCAGTGAAAGTGAGCTACCACAGGCAGAGAAGCTCAGGTATTCCTGCTACTTTGATCATCTCTTTTTTTCTTTTGCATAAATTTTGAGTGTGCTGAAAACTCCCAACAAAGCATGACATAACCCACTCTGGAAAACAGCCTGGGGTGACTATTTGTCCCAGAGGCTCAGGAGGGAACTAGGAAGCAGGTTTGCTGAAGAAAGGCAGATTTAGCACTAAAAATTGGCATTCACTGGCTGTAGAAATGTTGGGAGGGATGTGATGTGCACCATATATGTCAGTGCTTGCTTGCTTCTTTCTTTACTAAAAACAAGATAATGGAAAATAAAGCCTCTGCATGCAAACAAATGAAAACTCTCTGTCATAGTTAATTATATCATACATGTCACCCTTCACAATGTTTAACATTGTCTGGAGTGAATGAGTGATAGAAATTAAAATCTCAGAACTACTTTTACTAGGATTTAGTTTAAGGCTGGTGTATGGGGATAGCTGTCAAGAGAAACTTCCCAGTAGTAACACTCACAGAGTGGGGAAGATTCCGACTGTCATTTTCATAGAGCACAAATGCATACTGAGCCAAATTACAAGCTGATTGAATCTTTTAAGTATTGCTAATCGTTTCTACAGTCAGTCTATAATACACTCTTCAACCATCAGCTAATGCACTGGAGTCAGCTGGGCTCAATAGCTGGAGAGTGGCGGCAGCGCGGGTGTGTCGCCTGTGTCGCATGTGTCAGGCTGGCTAATTGAAGGGTGGCACCCAAGCGCTCCGCCAGATCTTTGTTTTCCTGAGTGGCTTTTACTAAAGGCATGTTTGAGGAGGAGGGAAGAGCGAAGTTATGTTATATATGGTAGCAGCAGAAGTGTGAAATTGTGCTACGTAAAGAAATGTGACTAAGTGGTGATACTGGCCACTCCTTTTTATGGCAAATCAGAAAAGGAAGCAGAACACACGGATTACTCATAGTAGCTAGTTTGATCCAATATAGGGAATTCTACCTTTGAATTCACTGTGTGGGGAGAGAAATGGTTATTTAAAATTTAGATACCAACTGGAGAAACCTAGAAAATGGTTTGGAGGCTCAGGAATTCATCTATTTAGCAAAGAGTTAACCAGGGCCCCAGCTGCTGGGGGATCTGCAGGGATTTCTGCTGTTGGGGGAGTGCAGTGTGTTTGTGTGTGTGTGTACCTCTTCCACCATTACTTTTCAGAAAACTTCCACTGCTGCTCACAATATCAGTGCATATCGACATGTCATTCATAAGCATTTTGTTTCCATCAATTTTTTTTTAAATAGCAAGAAGGAAAAAAAAGTGAGTTGTGAAAAGGAAAAACTGAGCTATAATTCTACAGTGGATAGAAAAAACTGCAGTGCTTTGCAAACCCACAGTCCATACAATCCAGTGCTTAATATAAGTAGCAAAGTTCTTGCCCTCTTGTTTCCAAAAGGCTGAGAGTTTGTTTAAAAGTCCTTAGCTCAAGGGAGTGGAGGATATCCCACTTCTCTGTGTTCCCTCCTTTCACCCTTACTTTAAGGTGCACCATTATCTTGCAGTAATGGAACCTGAAAACAATGGGAAAGAGTTAACATCAAGGACTTCAGCAAAACCACCGACAAAATACCCCACAATCCTGCTCTAAAGAGGTTTCTATAGAACATCTGAGTTAAGCATGGCAATTACAAAGAAGCTCAAGTGGTCTTTGCTTGAAATTGCAAATGTACCACATTGCATTATCACAAGAATTCCGCATGCAAGAACAGTTTGCAGATGGTTTGCATTGGCATACTTTATGTAAACGCTCCAGGGAACAGATGGCATCATGGGTTCTTGTGGCGAATGTGAATTTATAGCACTCACAACATGCTAAATTCTTTTGCCTGTAGCTGAAAAGCAACAAAAATCAAGTGGAAACTCAGCCCTGTAAATCAGTTTGCCAGTGTCTTTACCATTGTAGCTATGGATAACAGTTTAGTCTTTATTGTGAAATTTGGGTTCTTTTATTTGCAATTGGGTGTGAGCGCATGTGGCATGTGTGTATGTTTATTTGAGTATGCATATGCAGCTTTTAAATTAATAGACTGATATTGTATAAAGAACAGGAAGTTGAGATCTCAACCATCATTTAATCCATAGTTTTTGAATTTTTGATCCAAAATTAAATTCGGGTAATTCTGATTTTCTGTTAAGTCACAGATTGCTCTGGGTAAATAATCTGATTCTAAACAAATACCGGCAAATATTGTTAGAAGGGGTAAAATAACAACATAGATTCGAATTGTGATTTACTGACCTCTCAGTCATTTTGCACATACATATGCAGTGGGATGAGCATCGGGGCACATTAGTATAAAAAGTAACAGCTCTTTCTCATTTGGACAGAAGATGGAATTTGAACATCTTCTGTAAAGAGGAGAAGTTATTTAAGATGCCAGACCTGGGAAGGGAGGGGGGAGGAATTGTGTAAACAAGCAAGTGATACGCTGAATTTGTTTGGAACTATTATATCGAACTTAGAATATAATTATTATTGCAGTATATTCCCTAATTATTTAGATGCTTGTAAAAATTGATTTTATGTAAACACAGCTTGTTCTAAAACAGCCAGGTCCTTGCAGTGAACATAAGTTGTTTAAAATTTATTGACCTGTCGTTCACATGTGTTACTTTACTAGCACTTAATGGTCTGTTTAGATAGTCTTGGTGTGTATGAACTCCCAGTGCGCTACTCCAAGCACCACACGTTGACAGGTAGCTGCCATGTAGATAAAATAAGGGGCCCTACTCCAAAGCATACAGGGACACACAATCATTAGTTATTTTCTAATCTAAAGCAGGGATTTCCTTGGCAGCCAGAGGAAGAGAATCGCTCTGATTTTGCATTATCTCTGCAGCTGAGCTCAGCCCTAAGTCCTGAACCAATATGCAGGAAGGCCGAAAGCAAACAAGCCGGAAACCCAGCCTTGCACCAAATGGAGTTGATTTAAGGAGCCTGAGCTTTGAGGGTTTCTTTTTGAATGGGTCCTGTAGACAGTGGCTGAGATTAGAAACTTACTTTGGCCTTCAGACTCTCAGGAAAGATTTAAGACTGATAATGGAAATGTAAATTACTTTTGTAGTAGATAGAGATCACCTTAAAAACCCGCTTGTGAAAAAACCTGCAGTGCTTTTTCATCCTGTGTATAAATAAAGCTGTCCGAAAACAAAAACTAAAACAACAAAAAACACTACTTCTCATGGTACTTATTTTCCTCTGGCTCAAATGTGATTTATGCCCTTTTTCTTAACTTCTAAGGATGCCATTATGTGAGTTGATACTGCTTTTTTTAATTGTTAAGGTTTCATGAAAAAAATTATGCTAATGATAGGATCAGTGTAGCCCCCAAGTTACTGACCAAACTTTGCTACTCTGTTTCCACCTATATGAGACTGAGTATTTTTACAGTCCTTTGGCTTTTCACGTTGTGATTGTGGATCAGCAGCATAATTACCTTAATTTGATGCAAGCAGGGTTGCATCCCTAAAATTCACTGCTGGAGTGGATCGGTCCTGCCTGACTCAGTCATTATCAGCTGTGAACCATAAATACTTGGCACATAAAAATATATTTATCTTAGCCTTGAATGTTCAGTTTGAAAATGCTGGCCCAAATTCATACTAATACTACATCATACTAGCTGAAAGCCTACTCTCAGAATGCATGTAGCCCTGAAAATTCAGCAACGAATTTTTCATAGGAAAACTAGCTTATGTCAGTGTTTAAATATTTCATAGGGTTCTTAAGTAAAGAATATATTATGTTACTATTTTCTTTCATAAATGCAATTGCACAGTTGTTCTTCTTCCTTCATGTCAGGCCAAATTCTGCTGTATTTGACCAGCAGCAATTCAGAGTAACTATTATTTCCAGTGGATTTACATCTATGTAGCTTTTTGTGACGTCTACAGTATGAATAAGAAAAATCAGTATCAGGTTTTGTTTGCTGTGGCAGTAAAGTTGTTTGTTTATTCACTTTTCCAACGACACTGACTTCTCTATAGACTGAGCACTCCCAGTATCCCTAACTCTTAAAAACAACAGAAACACACAACTGTTAAATCCTTCACTCTAGTGGCATGCACTTGGCTTTGAAGGTATGAATTTAAAACATAAATAGTTATGGAAAATGCTTTATGTATAATTTTTTTTTTGCTCATATAATTCTGTCTAGGCTCTTTTCCCCTAACACAGGGTTGCAAATTTTGTTACTAGCACTCCATTAAAATTAACAATTAGAACTTTAAACAAGTAGGCCATCCTCTGCCTGATATATTTGAACATAGTTTATCACCAATGGAAATGTCATGTAGACCCAACAGATTACATATTTTGAGATCAGAGTGGAGTTCACAGAAATGCTTAAAAAAACCGTTCTGCTCAATAACCCCATCTTATTCCTCTGCAAAATATGTCAACTTTGTGCTTAAGTGTCATATTTCTTTCATAGTTTTTGCCCTAGGAGCAGCATGATTAGCTCAGGAGGGTGTTTAAGACTAGATTGTCAACCTCCAGAACTGTCTGATTTTAAACGGTTCTATTTAATGATAAAGTATTTCCCGTCAGCCCTGTTCACTAAGAGGTGGTCTCATTTTAATGTGCTGAACATGAGTAAACCATGTTGAAGATAAGGAAGCTGCAATAGCACTGTGCCTCTGACAGATTAAGGTCTAGAGATTTTGCTGTTAGAAATCCCCTTTATGGAAAGCTACACAATCACGTCTCATGCCAGCTTCTTCCTCTCTGACTAGCAGATGTGCACTGAAGTTGGCTTTCCAGTGGTTCCTACTTTTGAGTGAGATTGCTGAAAGGATTTCTGTCTCTCTGCCATAGTGCTCGGCTCTATGCCAGTCCATTGTGTGGCGCTGTCGCCTGCCTTGTCCTTGGGGGCTACAGGGCAAGGACTGGCTGGCATTGGCTCCTTGGCTGGGAGGCTGGCTTTCGTGACACCTGCTGAGGAGTGTATCCCTTCCCTCCTGGCATCTTGGCTAGGTGACCAACACCCTCATCCTGGAAGTAGTCCTGTCTCCATGTTGACAGTAGATATCTGGGGTGGGTAAGGAGGGCATAGTGCCTACTAGACACATGAAACTGTTGCCTTTTTGGCTAAAGTGCTTTTAGCTAGGCAGGGGCAAGGGTAATGATGGCTATGATGACTAGCTAATAAACAGAAGAATTGGGACCAAACTAAAGAGAAGGTACAGTAGTTTCCTCCCAGAAGGGAACTTGTTGTTGGTGTGATAACCTTGGGAATCTGGACTGTCTCAACACCAAATTTTACACTTAGGGGAAGCATAGCAATTTTTACTGACCAGGATGGCACTTTTTCTTCTCACTAATAAGAAACCAGTAAAAGCTTCACTGTATTAGTGAAATGTAAGTGACCAGCAAGCTCACCTCCAGTTTCATGTTCCACTGCCACTATTAAGAAACATGTTGTGGTTGCAGTTAAACTCCAAATAGGTGACCAGAATTCCCATGTGATAAACTGTCCTATTGGTGTGTTCAAGGGATATTTTCCTAATTTTGGACCCTTTAAGAATGTCTTCAAAATAAGCTTTTCATCACTCCTACCTCCGCCAAGCCCATTTGGGAGATACATGCAGCAGTAAAAAACATTAAGATCTCTTTTCACTCTTTCATCAGATACATCTCCATAGCTCAAGAGGATGATGTCACTGAAGGCAGTGACTTACTGTATATATGTTTAAATATTAGGCAGTACAAAACCCATAAAAATTCTGCATTTTTTACTAAGGGAATGTTATATAAAATGTGTGAGTACCCAAGGTGGACAAGCAAGTGAGCCAGCTGGAAGCTGCTAAAGTTTTTGGATGGGTCCTGAAGGTAGTTGATCAGATTTCTTGTGTGGGTCCAGTGAGAGTATAAAGATGTTGCATAAGTATTGCTAGCTAAGTGGAGGCAGCTCTCCCCTGAACCAGGCAGCTCCAGGCACAGCAAAGAGCACTCATGGAAGGACTTCAGCCCTCTGCTAGCAATGATGCTTGAAAAGACAGTGCCTGTTGCAATTCCTGTTTTCAGGAACTTCTCATGGGCTTGAAGTCTCACATCTACTCATATGGGCTCTTTCTCCACCAGAATGTGGTAAACTGTCCTGAGAGTCAGCAAAAGCCATAGGAAGCTCTTAGACTTGCTTAGTTCCCATATTGCTGGATAGAGTGAATTTCAGGGGTTCAAAGGCTATCAGAAGAACAAGCAGGGTCAGGGCATGGGCTGAGGTCACGTCCTGTGAGTTGTCCATGCTGACAGGTAGCATGCAGGCCTCCTCTCTGCAGCAGTGCCAGGCATGGATCAGGGGCAGCTAAGCAAGGAACTGTCTCTAGGTATCCCCAAGCCAGCGCTGTAATGTAGTGGGAGATGCTCTGAATGCAAGCTGAACCTCAGGGATGGAACTGAGCTCTGGCCCATTGCGTTTATGAGTGCAGGTACAGTCAAAAGGAATTGCCATGCCTGTGCATAGACCCTTAGTGCTAAAATGTTGGTTTAATACAGGTTCCCAAAATGCTCAGAGGGTCAGTTGTGATGCAGGATGGTGGCTGTTTCTTGGCTAAGGCCAAGGCTGACAGACAAAGCAGGTGTAATTTGCTTTGCTTTGCAGACATAAATATCCATGTGTTTTCTTCTGGCTGTCACAGCATGGAATACTGAGCAGAAAAATAAATTTTTTTGTGTGTTTAACTGGCTGATGCCATATGGTCACTAATAGTGGAGAGCTAGGTCTGGTATCTTCACATAAGCTTTGAACATGCTCATGTTCGTGACTACAGATCTGGAGGTAGGGACTTGCCACCTTTAATAATATTCATGTTTTCCTATGTATCAGGCGTACTTATGTCTATTGTTAGATTAGATACCACATCTATTAGCTTTTTATTAAAAATTTTCTGGAAAATCGTATCTTCCCACACCAAAGGCCTTTCTTTATAAAGATATTCTTCTGGTTCCACTGGCAGGATCTTATTAGCAGCATTCAGAAAGCCTCCCAACAGGAAAGTCATGAGCCCTGAAGCTGTAGCTTTACTTATATAGTCATTCCCTGCTCCCTCTCCACCATTTGAAGGCCTGTAAGATCTTCCTCTGTATTGTTTTTAGGATTATGTTTGTTAAAGCTAGTAAACTAAGGGATAAATCAAAGGGATTTTGTGATCATAAAGATTTACAATCATCACTATATTACATACTTGAGTAGGGTTAAAATAACAACTCAATTTTAATTTAACGGGGGGATGGGAGGAGTATATAAAGAATACTAGTTTTTATGTAGTTTTCTAGTAAACAACAATGTATAAGATAGTACAGCTTGGACAACAGTAAGAAATACAAAGCTGGTCTCAAGAGTGTTTTCACTGTACCTTTTCAGTACCTTTGTTGCCTCTTTTGCAGGTCCTGAATTCACTTTAGCATATCTGAATTACTCAGTGTTGCCAGCCATAAGTGTAAAATAAATCTTAGTACTGACATACAAATTAAAAGGCTTAGTGATAGTAATTTAGAGTACTTCTTCCCTATCCCTCAGTTTCCTAGCCTTTCAACATGCCAGTCTGGTCATGTTTGTAGGCCTTTCTTCTGAGTCCTTAAAGCTGAAAACTTCTCAGATGAAAACTGAGTGGATTGCTGGACTGGTGAAACTTAGATGAAGAGAGAAAAAAAGATTCTTTAGGTCTCACTAGGAATTTTATACATTTGGCAAAATTTTTTAAGATTCTTCCCATGGTTTAATACCTTTTCTTTAAGAGTAAGGGGTAAGATGTGGAATCTTACTAAAACCCCTTTTATTTAAAATCATCAGAGCATCCACTGTGGCTTGGCTTTGCAACAGCCATCACAGATCCTCCTCATTGCCGAATGGTTGCCCAGTGTAGCACACATCCCAAAAAACCTTCTCTTCATACAACTCTAATGTGCAGAAGGTATTCAGCCACCAGAAATACCTTCTGTAATGAGGAAAGAGCATGGGAGCTTGTACTTGGCATTGGTGTGCACCCTCCTTGTCACCGTGCTGTAAGTGGTCCGTGCGGCCAAGGGTAATTATGAGAAATGTGTTGTTTCGTGAAGCACAGTGAAGGCTCTGTACAAGTCTGCAAACAGCTGAACAGAAATCCAAGCAGTGGGCATGCATAAGGTCATGTTGGGATGAGGTAGGTGTGCATTCAAGGGTAATTAAAAAAAAAAAAAAAAATAAGCCTCCTTCGGATTCTAAAGTGTGATTTTAATTGAAAAGTATTAATGTTAAACCAGTCACCAGCTAGAGGCTTTGTCAGGGTTCTTTTGGTCTTGTATAATGGAAGTGATACATGAAAAAAGGAAAATCAAAGAATAATGTGATTCCATACAGGGCTGTCTATATATTGTAGAGGTGCTACAAGTATTCCCAGTGCGGGCCCTATGAGCGCAATGAGTGATGCACCCAAGTTCCAAGAGTTCATAAAAGCAGAGCATGGGACATTTCCATCCAGGTTTTGACAGACTAGCAGAAATCTTACATGTAGGTGCAGGTCCCAGTTCTGCACTTGTATTTCATGTTTGTTGAGTCCGTGTCTAGAGCTTTGGAGAAAGTAAGGCACTCTCTGAGTATCTTAAAATGGTCAAAAATCACAGGTTGGCTCTGCATTTCTGTGAAGGACATTGCAAAGTATTTTTGTTCTGGACCTCCTATGATCTTCTACTGAAGTGGCTGGCTTCTAGTGTCTAATATCCTAAAAAGGCCTATTAATAATTTAAAAAGCTCTATTTGCTTTATCAGTTGACTTTCTGTGGTTCTTGTTGTCACTCTACTGTCTGTTTTCCTACTTGTCATCTTTCCTTCCTCCTTTAGTTTGGTATGTGGTTGAAGTTAGAATAAAATTACAACCATTTATTGACATAGCAGCTGTCAAAGCATGATACTCTGTTCTCCAGAAGTAAGCACACAAAAAAAGGTTCATCCCCTGGTTTGCTATCTTGAAATTGCAGGGATTTGGATTTTCTGAACTGTCTTCCTTTTTATGAGTAATGATTAAAAGGAAAAAAATTCTGCCAGGAGCATAAAACCTCTAAGTTATTGTCTCACTGGTGTCACTTGCTAAAGCCGTGTAATAGGTTTGTTAGAGAGACCTGCAGAAGAAAGAACCATCTCTGTATGTTTCAGTGGGAACTCGAAATAGAAAAGCTGTGACTTAATTCCTTACGGTGTTTTCTTGGCATCAGCTCTATCTCCCCAGCTCTTATTCAGGCCGAAAGAAAGGGCTGTTTTGTTTTGTTGTGTTTTTGCAAGGGAGTAAAATAAAATATTAACTGTGTTTTTCTTTTTAATATTGGGAGCATAATAAGGTCTCTTAAGAAAAAGAAAGCTAACCAGTAAGCCTGGAATGTCTCTCATTTCTTTAACAGCTACACAGTGTGTGCAGCTGAGATCTGCCAGTTGGATCCTAGCAGGGGAGAAACCTCTTTAGTTTGTTTGGTTTGTATATGGAATAACATTTTTCTTGCCTTGGAATACTTGTTTGTCATCACTCCCCTTTTGTGTTTACGTTCTGCTTGGAAATAGTCTCCATGCTGTATATGCATTTGCCAGGATGTGCACATAAACAATGTTCCATTATGGCCTGCTCTGCATTCTCCTTATTTACACCATATACATTCAGCAGTAAACACGGTGGGGAATGACAGAGAGCAAACTCTTCTAGGCCCCTTTTTTTCAGTTAGTCCAGACTTTCTGCCATATGCTTGCTGAGGTCCAACTTCTATTCATGTTTTTATTAGGTAGAAAAAAAGTGTCCAGACTTCACACAAAGCAGCTTTTGTGTTCTCTGTCAAAAAAAATCTTCTCCTATGAAATGTTGATAGAAGTACCCAGAGCCCTTGTCGGGGTGCAGAGTTTGAATAGGCCTGTGGTGAAAGCATGGGAGGGGAGAGGAGGGGAGCTGGGGTACAATTTTTACTTCTTGTGTGCCATGAACGAATATCACTTAACTTTCTTTTTCTCTAGTTTTCTATTTGGCAGCCAGGGTCGTTGCCCTCATCTTGGCACTTGTTACAAAGGTGATGTTTTTAAAATTTTAAACTCCTTCAGAGTTTTAGCTGGAAGGGATGAGAGAGGAAAAATACTGTTTAGTGTAGCATAAAATGGAAGTTTGACTTAGAATATATGCTGTTTAGTAAAATTATAGAACCCTGGAAAAAAAAGTGTTACAGTGGCATAAATCATTTTTAGTGACTCTGCGCTTAAAAATGGTCAGATTAGATCTTTTTCTCATTGATTTTGTATTTGGTTAATGATTGCAGTTCTGAGATCATAAAGCTATATAAGATGTAAAAGATACGGGAAAATATCTTTAACCTCTACATTTAAACTATGTGTTTCTTTTGACATTGAAATACTGCAATGACCTGGTAATGTTTTCCAATGTTTTAATTTTTGCTGATGTACAAAAATATCACAGAAGAGCTGATTCGTAATTATTACACATGGTATTGCATAAATTTCTTCCTAATTAAAAAGCTTCTAAATTCTGAATAATCAATTTATGAAGACATGTGGTTTTGACAAATTATACATTTAATTTCTAAAGATTTATTAGAAATTTGACCTGCAGCTAGTTAATTATGGTTATAGTACTGATGCAGTAATACTGGAGATTGATATAATGATATGGTTGCAAATTTATTTTAATATCATCTACCTTAGTAGGAGGACAGGGGAATACACCTATATTTTGCACCATCTTGTTTATGGTGCAGGGAGGCATTAGTTTAATGAAGAACACAAATATTTGATAGGTGTGTGTTGGCATTTATATGGAAAGGTACTTTCAACAGAACATAAGCATGTTGAACTTGGTCCTTCAGGTTTTACTGTTTTAGAGGCTACATTTCCAGTGGCATCAGTGATAGTTTTAGGTGATTAATGATAGCAAAATATGAACTTTTCAAAAAATTCCATAGTAAGAAATTAAATTGAGTCTTCCTAATTAATTTTCAGTTCACAAAGTATTTCTGAACTGCCTCTGTTTGTACTAATTTCCCACCCACTATATTGATACTCCTAGTTTTATGAAAGTCAGCAGCTAAGTAATTCAAGATGAGTTTTCAAGATATCATACAAGAAGGCAAATCAAATAATAAATAGAATTTTAAATGATATCTTTCTATCCCACTGGATTTGAAAGTGATCTATGAGAACCATAGAAAGAAAATGCAGATGAACATTTAGAGTGTGAAATGTTTAGAAAAGCAAGGCATATCTCAAACACATAGAAATATAACCTTTCAGTAAAACACAAAGGTTACCTGTTTTTTAAAAGCAATTAAGAAAAAAAGAAGATTTAACAGGATTGTGTTTTTTTCTGACTGGTCTGAATGGGAACTGAGAAGCTGCTACTGAGCAGCAATTTTACTTCATGAAGAGATGCTGGCGGGAGGTGTGTGTTACAGGACCTGCCGTGTCCATGAGTGAGAATGGTGGCTGGGGGAAGAGGAGCAGAAGATGACCTGGCTCAAGGCTTTTCTCCTCTGAACCTTCAGCTAAGAGTGCCTTTGGGTCTTCCAGAGGAAAGGAAAGATAAGGTCTTACCCTGCTTGTCTGAAACGGGGCAGCGTCACTGGTGCCTGCCTTTCCAAGCGTTGTTTAATGCCCATTCTACCCTGAGTCAAATTTTGCCTGTAAAAAGAAAGAAAAGAGGAAATAGACAGATCTCACTTACTGTGACCAGAAGACAGTCATAAGTAAGTGCAATATCACATCAGCCTGTTCTTTTATTTTCTCCTCTGGAAACTTAGTAGCTTCTTTTCCCTAACACTGTGCAGCTGTGGCTCACAGCAGTGAAGTGTGACCACACCCTGAGTGTGGACATGTGCCCTTCCTGGTCCCCAGGGACCACCTCACTCTCTTACAAGGGAGAAAACTAATGTAGCTGAATTCTAGCATTTTAAAAATAGGGAGCTTTAAGAGTCTTTGTCTTAGATTTTGATTTTTTTAGATCCGAACTTTGTTATTTCTGATAACCACAAGGACATGAATAGTACTATGCTATTTGTATATAGTATTTATGCTTACATTTGATGTGTATACACAGAAGTGTAATGCAGTTCTAAAAACAAAATAGGGAGATTGCTGTGATTAAATAAATAAAAAGAATTCCCAAATTCATCAAATTACTTGATGCCAGTAATTAGAAAGGACTGTTAGAAGAAAAACAACTAGTATTTTAAGGTTTGCAGGAGTTATTTCAGAGTAATCAGCCTGCACAATTCTGAATGAAAGTAACACATTCTCTGATGGTGAAAAACTCTTTTTTTAGATTAATTAAGTACTATCTATGCCAGCTGAGGACTCTTTAATTCTTCAGTAATTACCGAGACAGGAGTCAGTGAGTGGGCAGAATTTGGGTGAGAAAGACCATTGGCACTTGATAAATGCAGTCTGGACAGAGTCCCCACAGACTGTGCATGAACTATTTTATGAGAAATATGTTTTGTGTTTTGCATATGTCAGAACACCTGAGGATACAAAATATCATTTAGACCCACGTGAACTCCCTGCCTTCTCTGTTCATTGTACCTTCAGTATCCTGTGGTGAGTCAGATAGCTTTGCTTTTACCCTGGTAGCATTCAACTCATTTGTTTTTCCAAACCACTTCTGCAAAGCTATGAAATTATTCTGTAGCAGGAGAAGGAAAAGGTCTCTTAAATCATTCCAGATATGTTAACTAGGAAAGGGTTAATCTGCCCTCAGGAGTTGCTATGTAACTGAGTCCTGCTGGGAGAGTCAGGGTTTCCAGCCAATGGGACTCACCCCTACAATACAATGCATCTATCTTGTGTTTCTTACTTGTTGTCAGTTATTGGAGTTTTTCCTGAACTGGAATTACACTCCTGCTCCTTTCATACTCTCCCACTGAGTCTTAAATAATTGTATTCCACACCAAAGTCAGAAAATAACAGTACAATGGTGTGCTTTTATCCTCAAAAATGTTCTTTGGAGAACTTTGAGTGGTGTGTAGAAAGATCTCTCATGCAGCAAAACTAGGAAACTTTTAAAAGATAAATGTTCCCAAGGAACTTCAGGGTATAACATGCTTTGGATTGCTTTTAGTCTTCCTGAAAGCCTTCTCCTACCTTTGTGTTCTTACCTGTGCACTGTCTTCAGCACATTTTCTTGTGCAGAAAGAGCAGAAAAATGTCTCAACCTTAAACTGTTCTTTCTGCCTAAGGCATTTCAAAAAGCCAGTATTGATTTTCCTTACATCCTGATTAGACTCTCTCCTTAGCTATTCCTCTTCTCTAAGGCCACTCAAGGCTTGAGGGCTGAAGCACGAATTCTTTAATTTCTCCTTTAGAAGAGCCAGGTGTGTTTTCTCAGCTCAAGCAAAGCCTCTGTGGTTGCGCCAGTATATTTGTATGGAAGAGGTGGCACTTCTGAGGGTTTTTTTGGTTGGTTTGTTTTTTTTTTTTTCTTTTTTTCCTGGAGGAGATCCACCCACAGTCCCTTTGAAGGCTACTGATAAGATGAGGGAGAGACTAAACCTAGCCTGTAAAAACACTGCTTAGGAATCTCTGCTTTGGCTGTTCGGTTCTGATAGGAAGCAAGAGAGTGGAGTGGTATCTGTCAACATGTCGTTCAAGTCTCAGTAAGTTTTACACTTCACTTAGATCTTTGTGCCTCATTTTTTCCAGTGAGGTTCTGTCTGATAATTTGTGTTGCAAAGTTCTTAGCCTTTCTTGCATTGCTTGTGAAGTCCTACCTCGGAGTGACATAATGTTCCTGCATTGTTCAGTTAGCAGAATAGGCTTTAGTATCAGTGCTGTGTGCTTCTGCTCTTAGTAAGCCTGTTTTAGAAAAGAAAAAAGCCCTAACAATTTTTAGACAAATTTGAGAATCCAGCAGGTGGACCTTTAGCTTTTTTAAGGTTTTAATTACCATATGTGCACCAGCTTGTTATTTAAGATCTGATTGTAGATAACAAATTGCTGTGCTTTTTAAGGAGAATTACAACACCTTTCTCAGGATTGGGAATGTGCACATGCTTCATTATTGTTACTAAAGCTTCTATAGATTCAGTCTTACTTTACCCATCCATCAATCTTGATAATTCTTTGAAAGAGCTTGACCACAACCCTGTCTTCTGGTGTATCCTTTGGCATATTTCATGCCAAAGAGAGAATGGATTGTTGCAGTAAGGGTGAGATCTCAAAGCCATTCGGCAAAGGATAGTGTATCCTTCCATACATTTTTCTTTTCATGTCTCCATATGAAGTTGAGTAAGTCTGTTTTTCTAACAGTCTGATAACAATACATAGAAGATCAGTGTCCCACAAATGAGAAGCTTGTTCTTAATGATGCTTGCCCCAAACTGTGCTTGGATTGAAAGAAATGCTTTTTTTTACAATGTGATGACAAGGTCTGTGCAGAATTGCTCAGTCAGAAGAAGACTTAAGATACCCAAATGAAGAGGTTTTGGTCTAGGGTATGTGAAACCAATTAGATAGTTTTACAGATCTGTCGAGCCTGATATGCTGAGGGACCACCACAGGCTTAGAGACCACCTTGTGTGTCCTCCACTACTAAAGGTCCCAAAAAAGAAAAAAGTCCTTGCGATACTGCACAAAGCCTGGGGCAGTATGGTGTTCACCACCACAATATGTAGCTGCACTCCAGCTCTGTAAATCGTCTGTGATTAAAGGATGTGTGTCAGTTGTGATTCCCTGAACATGGACCTGACATATGTGGACATTCAATCCCTTCTGTGGTCCAGTATGGGAGTCTTGCAGTCTAAGGGTATGGGAATTTGCAGGTCTATTTAAGCATGTGGGACTAGCTTAGTGAAGCAGCTCGAGACCATGCAAATTTTTCTTTGTTGGCTTAAATTGCAGAAGGCAAGTAGAATTTGAGGAATGCACCGAAGAACAATTTGATAAGTATATTCTAGCAGAGTTTGAAAACCAGGAAACATCTTGTCAACATTTCAGACTGGACGTCATTGATGGTGCCATTGCTTGTTCTGAATGCGAGGTCCAGCCCAGCCTGACTTTTCCTGAGATCCCATCTATGTTTGAATGTTACATTGGTATAACAATGCAGGGTGAGAAAGCAGTTGTTCCTTTTTGAAAGAGTGTTACCTGTCACAGCCCAGTCATGGACAGTTACTGTAGTATAAAAGAAATATACAGAATCCCTCATCTGCTCAACAGTAGTTACACTATGATAACCTGTATGCTTATAAGACTGACCCCCTTAGTAAAGTTTACTTTTCAGGCTACATCAATAAATTTACAGAGATAACAATGTTCCTCAGCGGACATGTGCCCTCAGTTAATTCACACATTATTGATGGCACATGTTCTACAAAAGAAACCAGACACCAATTTGCTAAATATATACCTCAGTTTCTGGGTAATTCTACCTCATTTACAGCAAAAATTTACTCAGGCTGTTCCCAAACAGAAAGTATATCTGCATGACAGAAACAAAGGTGTGAAAGTACAGTGTGTTAGGGCAACAGGCGGAGCAGAGGTGTTGGCATTATGACCATCATTACCAGCAGATTTCAGGTGATGTCACCACGTTGTCATTGCTGTCATTACCCCTGCTGGGCAGGTAGCTATGCCAACACATTTTCCAGTCACTCGTTCAGTCTACTTTCTAAGATGCCCACAGACAGAATACTGGACTGTTCTTTCAGTGTTTGATATAGGTTTGGGAACCAGCTAAGCGGGAACTTGATTGTCATGAAAAACACGTCACGCTGCTGAGCATGGATCTATTGCAGTTTACATTCATGGCATAATCCAGTCCAGTCTGCATTGGGCTTTATGTGACCTGAGCTCCACTCAAGTGTATTTCAGCCACCTCAGGCCTCTGGGTTCCCTCTGTAGGGGTTGTCCTTGTCAGCAGTGCAGGAGCAAAAGCCTTAAATGCTGCTTAAGTCTGTCTTAAATTAAATAGGGCTTAGGTAAGGTTTAGTCTTTGTTAGGATGTATGTATGTATTGAGCTGGAGTTCCAATTACTGCTTGGTAACTTTGGTCTTTTTCTGGAAAAAAGCCATGAGGGCTAACTTTCCACCAAGAGTTTAAGCTGTCATCAGTCAACCTGTAGAAGAAGTACAGTTGTCCCAATTTATATTCTGCTTCTGGTTACAACTAGGGTGGTAAGTTGCCTATGTTTGGAACTCCCATTTATTCTGCATGTTCTAGCATTATTTATTTATACATTTTGAGACACCATTCAGGATATCAGAACATCAGGAAATACTATCCTTTTGTTAGGTAACTTTCTTTTTTCTACCTCCTTAGAAAAGGCAGAAACAAAGTCGTTACTTGAACAGCCTTTTTGAATCTTTGTTTTAGTTTTAAGGGAGCTCTGTGCTCTTTCACCTTTAGCCAACCATAAGCATATTCAGCATATAGGAAACTTTATGGTTAGAAGTAGTATTCTCTGCAGTTTAATATTCAATTTTTCTACTTGCTCTTCTGCTCTTTCATACATCTTGATTCTACTTAGGTTTTATAGATCTCCCAACCTTCATTCTCTCTGGATTATATAATCCAATGTGTCAGTGCCATGCATGGCACTCCAGTTACCTCAGCATTTCCATTATAATTCTATGTTTTGAGGGATTTATAGGCTAGCAGTAAAAATCTCTTTCTTGGCTAAACCTTGAAACAGCATCTAGTCATTTAAAAAGAAAACAAAATGAAACAAACCTTTTTTTCCTCACTTCTGTTTTTTTTCTGGCAACCATTTAGCAGTGGTGTTTGCACTGCAGGATCCTCATAAACAGCAAGTGTAGATTCACTGTGTAGCCAGTTTTTAATCTAATAATGTTTTTTTCTTTTTATATCCTTCAAAAACTCATGTCGTCCCCTCTTCATGCATATGATGTCATTGCCTCTTTGCCAGCCTTTCAGGAGCCTGCAGCCATCAGCCTTTGGGGCCTTAAAAAGGTGCAGTTTGGTCTCTCTCCTTTATTTGCAATGTGGATGAGTTTTACAGTAAATTTTTTGTTGGTTGGTTGGTTGGGTTTTTTTTTTTGTGTTTGGTTTTGTTTGGGGTTTTTTTTAAGCTTTTCTTCTTTTCTCAAAGCCTAATAACTTACTATCTACTTCTGTGTCACAGAGCTACAAATTTATCACCATCCAAAAAGACATTGGCTATATATTAATATCTAGAACATCAGGACTATTACCAAAAACAAATTTGGAAGGGATATTGAATCTCATGCTTTAATGCTTAAGTGATTTGCTGTTAGAGAATAGGCCATTAGAGGACCTGTGGGTGATATACTTCAACAATCACTAAGGATTCCTGTATTTTCCTTAGAAATATCTAGTAGCAGTCACTCTTAGAAATGGATTGCTGAGCCAGACACACTTCCACTTTTATCATGTAGGGCAGTTCTCTTCCCCTGGCTCCAGGCCAAAGGACTGCATAGATTCTAAGAAACATGGTTGTATGCTCAAGTTTATGGAGATGAATTATTTTTATAGCCTTTAAGTTAAGCAATCAGCTTTAAAGGCATCTTTACAAATACATATCCACTGATTAAAACAGACAAAAAGCCTTTATCAGTAAGTGATTCGCAGACTGGTTGCATGCCTGAGTTCTGGGTCTGGAGATGACTAACTCTGCTTTTCCCATCTAAAATAAAATACTGCCCTGCACTGAATTGTCTTTCGCCAGTTGCTGTTATATTTCAGGCCTAAAATAATTCTTCCTGTTAGTGCAAATTCCTGTTTCAGTCATTGCAAGCTGTGCATAGCAGACTGAAGAAGCCCCCTTTTTACTTAATTTCACTGTATTTCATGCTTTTCCATGTCATTTGTGCCATTTCATGCCAATAATTTTATTGTTTTATTTTCTTCAGGGCAATTCTTGCTCACAACTGATACCCATTTCCTAGGCCTACCTTAGAGTTTTAAATATTCAGCCATTCTCTTGTGATTTTCTTCCCCATAGTCTTTTGACATCATTCATGTGCTTGAGACATGAAGAAAACATCCTTCAGCACTAAAAACTACATGTAGTGAAGGGGGAATTCAGGTTTTCAGATTTTTCAGATTTGTATCACCAGTTGGGGGGAGGGCAAAAAAAAAAAAAAAACCTCGGGGAAAAAAAAAACCTGCCAAGGCAGGCAAGTACTGTTTCATATTAACATCTATCGTCAATGAAGAGGTAAAAATCAAAGCCCCTGTGTGTGAGGCAGGGTTAGTGAACTGCCAGTGATTCTCCCAGCAACTGACACAAAGGAATCTGTGAGTATCAAAGCTGAGGCAGCAAGCTTAGTGTCAGCTCTTGCCTAGGGAGTAGAAGAAAACATCACTTTGTCTCTGCTTTCACTGCTTAAACACACACATCATTCACTAGTAACCATTTACTCTGCTGTCAAAACTGTTTCAAGAGAGTGCTACATTTGATTAATAGAAAAATGCATGCAAAAGGAAAAAAAAAGTCTGCTTCCCCTGAGGTACTTAGTTGGGGAGACTTTCTGTGTGCACTTCTTAATTTTTCCGTCCTATAAATATGCCTGTAATGTTCCAGAAGTACTCTGTTGCTTCTAGTAAAGTCATTTTTATTAGAGAGCCTGGTGCACTCATCCTAATTCTAGTTAATGCTCTCTCTCTCAGTGAAGCACATTATGGCATCCTCAGCCTCTTGTACTAACGAAAAAAGTGACCAGCACAACCATGTGTGCAGTACATGATTCATAGTGCTGCTTTCTGAATTGTCCAGTGGGTAATTGCAGTACAAAAACCAGAGAAACAGATGTAGACCCTAAACCTTGGCTGTAAATTTTTGTTTTATGATTATGGGTTTCAAATGTGCTATGTCACGCTGACAAATATACAGTAACACCAGAGGAAATAGATTTCTGACTTGAACTTGTGCTTTTTATTTCACTTATAGCTAAGAATATGTTTATTGTAAAGTTTCTGCTATCACAGTCTGAGAGAAAACAGATCAAAGCAGTGATGTGAAATAACAATTTCTTTGCATGGACAAAGTTGAAGATATTGAAGAGTTGTTGCTTCCTCGCACCTTTATGGGTGCTGGGTAGGCATTTAAAATATGTGCCAATCCTTAAAGTTTCATTACATTTGAACTAGAGGACTATTAGTAAGCACAATAATTATGACTAGTCCTGATCTAAATTAGAAAATATCCCCCATTCTATGAATGTAGCTTTTCCTGATACTCTGTTGAAGAAAAACAAGTATTGTGCTATTTCAGAATGAAATAAGAGGTGCATAAATTATTGTATCGTAAAAATAGTGTGTGAGCAAACCATTGGGCTATTTGAGGAATTTTTTAATTACATGTGCATTTAGTAATAAATATAAGCAACTATTACTTGTAATAAAGCATGATGAGCTGCCTGGCTCATTTTGATACACTGAGAAAAAACAGTCTTTTTCCAATTTGTACATACTTAAGTGTCACTTCCCAACATTTACTTTCAGAAGTTGCCACTCTGCATTTTGAGGTACAACTGACAGGTATTATTTTTGAATATGGTATTATAAGACTGCTAATGGGATAAACATAACTGTATTTCTGTTTGTCTGATTCTATTTACTTTTAACTCACACGGGCAATGTGTTTTTCTTGGCATAAGCTTAAACTGTTCCAAGAACCCTGGTCCCCACAAAAAGCTGTTTTCTCCCTAAATTGGAGACTGAAAAAAACATACTGTGTTTTGTATCATCCTTTCCAGTTATTTTTGTGGTGATACATTACGTATTCCACATTTCTCGTGCATCCTGTGTTGTCTGGTTAGAAAATAACTGTCTGTTAATTTAGCTTTGCTATTCCAAACAAAACTGTAGCAATGCAGCCAGCCAAGATTTAAAAAAAAAAAAAAAAAAAAGTTTAGCCACTTTTCCACTTGGCTATTTTAATGCAACAAACACTGTTTTGCTATGCTGAAATAGTTTAAACAAGCCTTCCCTGAAGGATGGCTTTTTCAGTAAGCGTATGCTGTGCATAAATTTTGGATTAGAGAGTGTCAGGGGCTTCTTCAACTGCAGGAGTTCAGGCTGGGGGAAGACACCCCAAAGGGCTGAGAAAGTCCTTTAAAAGTCCTTTAAAAAAACGCTGTTAGACTCCAGCATTTGTAACTCTTCTGCCTGAAGGGAAGAGGGAAAGAGGCTGCCTGCTGCAGGGACAACTACAGATCTCCCACTGAGGGGGGAAGGAGGCTAAGAAAAGCTTTTGTTTTAATCTCTTCAAAAAGGATTCGCTTCCAGATTGCAGCAGGTCTTTTTGCTGGCCGCTGGTTTTCAATGTGGGTATATCAGTTTCAGGGAACAAGTGCGTGTGCTGTGTGGGGGATTTGTTTTGTGGATTGGGTTTTTTGTTTTTTTTTTTTTTTAAATTCTTGAATCTGTGTGAAAAGTTTTGTTAATACAATCTGCAGGCATTGTCAGAGAGCTTTCGGTTCATCAAAGGACTTTTTGTGGAGAGGGGACACCACATCCATTAAAGTGGCTGCGCAGGTCCCAGGGTGAGTCTCTCTCCAGCATTTCTTTACGGTCGCCAGTGGTGTGCCATGCCTGCTCAGTGTGCCCCTCTCTGCCCGACTCCCATCTTGGGCTTTGCAAGAAATGGGCAATAATCAAGTGTTCCATTTTCTCGTTGCTGCACCCGAGCTTGCTTTGGAGCGGGGAAGCGAGGCTCCCGTGTGCCTTGCTCCTGGATGATGCTCACTGCTGGGGCTGAGGTGGCTTGGCTTATTCATTGAAAATGAAAGCTTGCATGTAGTTATTGAGCTCACGTCCTTTCCATTGGGGCGGAGGGAGTGTTTCCAGGCTATCGTTTTTAATTTTAAAATTATCCATAGGAATAAGGACTGGTGGAAGCCACCATGGAGTCTTTCTCGGTGAGCAAGATTTTGGAGAAGGTAGTTACCTACCTAAAAACCGCCGAGCTCTCTGCCGGCTTCATGCCAGGGGTGGGCCCACACAGAGCTGGCTGTGGCATCGTGGCCACGGGCTTGGGAAGGCTTTGACACCTACTCGGGCCATGAGGGAGGGCTGTCGGCAGCGTGGTTTAGCACGGACCTTAGTGGGTGGGAGCAGCCCCTTGCCTTCAGAGTGGCTGTGACGGCTTGGCCGGGGCCGCTTGCCCCAGGGCGGTCTCCCCGCTCAGCACCGTGGGCTGGGTCCTGTTCCCCACGGATTAGCTCGTGGCCTTTCTCTCCTCCCGGGGAGCTGGGGCTCATTAGCCCTCTGAAAGCTGATACGGGCCCTCCGGGCCACACGAGCGGCCCCAGCCCCTCTCTGCTAATCAGAGACAGGCAGGACCCGGCGGCGGCGGGGCTGGGAGGGAGAAGAGGGGATGCGTGGCTGCTTCCTGCCCTGGGCTCAGTGGTGGGGACAGGCCCTCCCGGGCAGTGCCAAATCCGACCCATCGGGGAAGCCAGGGAGCGCCGGGTGGCTTAGGAGCCTGGCTGAGGGATGGATGGCGCGGAGACATGGGGCCTGACCGCCCCCCACCCCCGCCCGGGAGGGACGGGCTCCTGCGATTCCCCGCTGGGAGCGGGGCTGGCACCGGCCATCGTCCCTGCCGGTGGTACTAAGCGGGGTCCCTGCTGGCGTGTGCCGGGGCAGCGCCGGGATGAGGCTGCTCCCAGCCCAGCAGCTGGGGCGAAGCCCGTGTCCCTGGCTGTGGAACAGCGGCAGCGCCTGCGCCTCGCTCGTGGCCTCTCCGGGGAGGAAAGGAATGTGTGTGTCTGTGTGTGAGGGAGGGAGCGGGGCACAGAACTTCCAGCAAATTGAGCTGGAATTTTCAAAATCTCCGTTCGCTAGAACCGCTGAAAACACTGCTGGTTTACTTCCCACCCCCTTCCCCTCCTCCTCGTTGTTGTGGTTTGGCTTGTTTTGGGTTTTTTTTTTTTTTG
>VXAC01003612.1:439739-480658 GCA_013399225.1 Rhipidura dahli
CCCTTAATCTAATTTTGTAGCACATTTGATAATCAGGATGTATGTTGTCTTAAAGTGCATTTTAGCGGAGCAGCCAAGTAATTAAAATGTTGATCTCTACAGTTCTTGCAAAGATGTGGAATTGCAGTGGGTAGGTGCCATTCCAAAAATCAGACAGTAGTTATAAGTTCCCGAAGAAAAGGCAATATTTCTTTGTACTGACCTTGCTGCCACCTTTCTTCTTCACTTTGTTGCTCTAAGAAGTTGCTGTTTTGCTAGAAAACTACTTACTGTGAACACCCTTTGAGTTTAACCATCAATTATTTCTATACCTTGAGATTCAGACAGCGATGCACTGTTAACAGGGGAGTGAGAGTTAGCGGTAGGACACTTCTGAAAATGTGTTATTATGTTATAGGGTCTCGATTTCTGCTGAAATATATAGATGATAAACAACAGCAGTATTTTAACACCCCGGTTTCAAGTTTGAGAAATGACAAAAAGTGCCAGAAAACATCACCTTATACTATGCTTAAAAGCTTGCAGGATGCTTCACTGCTCTGACGGTGATTTAGATAAATGACTTGGCTATCTATCAAAATGTTTTTAGCACGCTCTCGGGCACTTCAGTACACCATTAACTGTATAATGCTGTTGCAAATTTCTGTTTTGTGGTATGTTAAAAAGTTAACTAGGAATTAGAAGAGTTCTCCCTTCGACATTTCAAAGGGGTGGAGTGGGTAATTGAAAAATAAATTTAACAGTGTTTGGTGAAATACTGTGTTTCACTCGGCTCGAAAGTTTTCAGACACCATATGACATTTGTGTGGGTTGAGTAATGAAAACAGAATTGTAAAAATCAGTGACTACCAGCCTACAGCACTGCAAATGTTTTGATGTCTTTACAGTTAAAAGGAGACTGTGAAGTTCAGCATGGTATATTTATTTTCTTCGCACTATTTTCAAAATGCTTCAAACAAAATATGAAACAAAGCTTTTACTTCAAAATAGTGTTACTGGCTATGGGAGAGCTTCAGTTAGCAAAAACAAAAATTCAAACCAGATGTTTTACTAAAAATGTGTTTTCCTCCTTTCGTGGTTTAAACTTTAGTATAACTTCAGTGGTGATATTGCGGAAACTTGGAATTAAATAAACTTTCCTGAAGTAAGAACCATATATACTGCCATTAAAAGCTTACACTCACAAAATATTCTTTAAATAACTTCTGGCTTTAAAATGTCCTGCTCTTTCTCTTGTATGTTGTTAATACCTAGAAGCAGGATTCTTAAAAACAAAATATATGGTGTTTGTTCTTGGGCAAGTTAAACACAGGATTACCCTTATCAGAATGGAATGAGTGGTAAATATGTCATTTGCCTAGGGCCTGTGATAAGAGACAAGTGTTGATAACAGGGAAGTTTAGCTAATCAAAGAAACTCATATTAACGAGAGTAAATAAAAATACAGGAAAATGCATTCAGGAATCCAGTCTTGTAACTTTGTAAGCAGTGGGATTAATCTTCACTGCATGGGAATTTAAAATCGGGCCGAAACCTGAATCATAATACGGTGACTGTAATTTGAACTGTGAAAGTTAATGGTATAGAAATGTTGAAAAACAATTTAGTTAGAGTCCAAATTAAGATTTCTGTTCAAAATATTAAAGCAAATTTTGTTTTCAGTTTTGAAGAAACTGTAAGCAGTTTATGCATGAGTAAATATATAAACGGATGATGAAATACTAAAATTCACTGAAAGTGTAAGATTTTTATCTTGCGTTCCATGAAAATATGCCAGAACTAGAATTTTTGTGTTCCAGAAAGCTTTTAATAGTTCAAGGGTTGCTCCAGTGCTTATAAATACAAAGACAGCAATGTTTAATTCTAACTCTAGCATTTCCCAATTCTCCATTTTTAAGAAGACCTCTGTGACTTAATGTAATGTAATAATAATCAAATTTTGTAATTGTTAGAAGGGTGATAGTAGTGTTTTTTTGGTCTAATTTGTTGTTTTATTTTTGGCTCCGCAGAAAAAAAGCAGTACACCTGCAGCCATTGCCTTAGGCCTTAGAAATATTGCTTTGATAGAGACGTGATTGTAGAGTAAAAGGTAAATGGTTGTTGAGGGAATAGTACATGGATGGTNTTGGATCTTTTTTGTAAGTTGTGCTCCCCGTCCGCACCCGCCCGCTCGGCGGCCGCGGGGCGACTCCGGCAGGGCTGGGGCTCGCCTTTGCCTGCCCGCCCGCCTGCCTGGCTTTTTTGCAGGGCTGCTGGGAGTTGTGAAGGCGTGTGAGAATCCTGGGAGCTGGTGATGTCAGACCGCTTGGGTCATTTGAAGGTTAGCAGCCTGGGAAGGGTTCACGGAAAGTTCACTCGCATATATTAGGCAATTCAATCTTTCATTCCCTGTGACACAAGTAGTAGGAAGTGAGCTGTTCAGAGGCAGAAGCATCTATTCACGGCCGAGGGGGATCCCGAGCCTCCACCGGAGCTGTTTTATCCCGGGGAGGTGGGCGATTGGCGCGGCGTGGGACGCGGCTCACACCCGGCAAGCACCCCAGGAGCTGGACTGACTCTCAAGAAATTTTGGGGGCAAATTGATGGTAGCTAAAACTTGGAATGCGGCTTGCATCCCCCCATCTTGCTGGATTGGCTGGGCAGCCTGGAAAATGGTAAATGATCATTTGGATCAATTACAGGCTTTTAGCTGTGTTGTCTGTCATAATTCATGATCCTGGTCTGGGAAAAAGACCAACAGCCTACGTGCCAAAAAAGGGGCAGAGTTTGATGGAGTTGGGTGTACTTTTATGTGCCATTTTCCTCCACACCTAGAGGAAAGCACTTTTGCAGGCATTCTGTGCAGGGGGAATCATGTTTGACTGTATGGACGTTCTAGCAGTGAGCCCTGCTCAGATGCTGGATTTCTACACTGCGAGTCCGTCTTCCTGCATGCTCCAGGAGAAGGCTCTCAAAGCATGCTTCAGTGGATTGGCACAAACAGAGTGGCAACACCGGCACAGTGCTCAATGTAGGTCCCAAATGTTATTTTTCCACTTTAAAGCAATTACTAGTATTATAATTATTATTGTTGTTGTTGTTGTTATTTAATTTATTTATTTACTTGCATGTATTTAAAAAAGAAAGACTGGTAATTAAGAGCAGAAGTAATGAGGGGTGGGGTGAGTTTTTGTGCAAAATATGGTTTGCAAGCTTTTTTTTCTCCTTTTGGCAAGAAAGGAAAAAGGAAAGAAGCACCGGACTTCTTTCTGTTTATCCCTTCTCATGTGGCATATTGATCCTAACAACAGTTGTGGATCCAAACAGAAGCACATAAAATCATAATGTAATACAGCATATACTTGCAAAACTCCAACCAGTGAAGGACGAATTTACATAACATCTCTCTGGTAGATTTCCCCCCCNCAGTGTTTGGTGAAATACTGTGTTTCACTCGGCTCGAAAGTTTTCAGACACCATATGACATTTGTGTGGGTTGAGTAATGAAAACAGAATTGTAAAAATCAGTGACTACCAGCCTACAGCACTGCAAATGTTTTGATGTCTTTACAGTTAAAAGGAGACTGTGAAGTTCAGCATGGTATATTTATTTTCTTCGCACTATTTTCAAAATGCTTCAAACAAAATATGAAACAAAGCTTTTACTTCAAAATAGTGTTACTGGCTATGGGAGAGCTTCAGTTAGCAAAAACAAAAATTCAAACCAGATGTTTTACTAAAAATGTGTTTTCCTCCTTTCGTGGTTTAAACTTTAGTATAACTTCAGTGGTGATATTGCGGAAACTTGGAATTAAATAAACTTTCCTGAAGTAAGAACCATATATACTGCCATTAAAAGCTTACACTCACAAAATATTCTTTAAATAACTTCTGGCTTTAAAATGTCCTGCTCTTTCTCTTGTATGTTGTTAATACCTAGAAGCAGGATTCTTAAAAACAAAATATATGGTGTTTGTTCTTGGGCAAGTTAAACACAGGATTACCCTTATCAGAATGGAATGAGTGGTAAATATGTCATTTGCCTAGGGCCTGTGATAAGAGACAAGTGTTGATAACAGGGAAGTTTAGCTAATCAAAGAAACTCATATTAACGAGAGTAAATAAAAATACAGGAAAATGCATTCAGGAATCCAGTCTTGTAACTTTGTAAGCAGTGGGATTAATCTTCACTGCATGGGAATTTAAAATCGGGCCGAAACCTGAATCATAATACGGTGACTGTAATTTGAACTGTGAAAGTTAATGGTATAGAAATGTTGAAAAACAATTTAGTTAGAGTCCAAATTAAGATTTCTGTTCAAAATATTAAAGCAAATTTTGTTTTCAGTTTTGAAGAAACTGTAAGCAGTTTATGCATGAGTAAATATATAAACGGATGATGAAATACTAAAATTCACTGAAAGTGTAAGATTTTTATCTTGCGTTCCATGAAAATATGCCAGAACTAGAATTTTTGTGTTCCAGAAAGCTTTTAATAGTTCAAGGGTTGCTCCAGTGCTTATAAATACAAAGACAGCAATGTTTAATTCTAACTCTAGCATTTCCCAATTCTCCATTTTTAAGAAGACCTCTGTGACTTAATGTAATGTAATAATAATCAAATTTTGTAATTGTTAGAAGGGTGATAGTAGTGTTTTTTTGGTCTAATTTGTTGTTTTATTTTTGGCTCCGCAGAAAAAAAGCAGTACACCTGCAGCCATTGCCTTAGGCCTTAGAAATATTGCTTTGATAGAGACGTGATTGTAGAGTAAAAGGTAAATGGTTGTTGAGGGAATAGTACATGGATGGTGTGAACTCAGAGTAACAATCCCAGACAGCATCAGGGTTTCAGCTGAAATGCTGACAAAATTTGCTATTGCAGGGTTTAGGGCAGAACGCTGTAGGTCTCCAACTTCAGCACATCTTCCGTACGTTAATCCTGTTACAATTCACTAAGCTAGTGCACTCCTGCAGCATCATGAATTTTCTAGTCCATGAGGGTCTGCAAAGTAAAAATAGAGGATAAGACGCAACCCAAACATGACCTTAACTTGTGTGGTATTTTTTTCCTCTCCCCTGTGGGAAGAAAAACCTGCCCTGGGTTTGCAACGCAACTGTTAGCCACTGCATATTGCGTGGTGCGTTANGACAGCATCAGGGTTTCAGCTGAAATGCTGACAAAATTTGCTATTGCAGGGTTTAGGGCAGAACGCTGTAGGTCTCCAACTTCAGCACATCTTCCGTACGTTAATCCTGTTACAATTCACTAAGCTAGTGCACTCCTGCAGCATCATGAATTTTCTAGTCCATGAGGGTCTGCAAAGTAAAAATAGAGGATAAGACGCAACCCAAACATGACCTTAACTTGTGTGGTATTTTTTTCCTCTCCCCTGTGGGAAGAAAAACCTGCCCTGGGTTTGCAACGCAACTGTTAGCCACTGCATATTGCGTGGTGCGTTACAAGAACGCAAAGAAACCCCCCGGTTTTGTACTCACATGAGTTTATGTTTTATGTGATTCTAGTTATACTGTTGTAGATTTAAAATGGAATTATTTGTTTGCAAGGAAAATTGTGGAGTCAGAAATGGGACTAGAACCAGCAGCACTTTTAATCGTAACTCATTCTCGCTTCTTTTGTCGTAAGATAAAAATCAGGTCGGTATAATCAAATTAGATAAGGATAGTTCTAAGAGGACAATTAAGACTGAAAGAATGAGCAATTTATAGTTTCTTAAGTAACACTGTTCTGCTCCCTCATAGTGCAGTGGCAACAAATACTGAGCGAAAACCAGTAACTTTTGGTGAAACATGAGCTAACTAAATGCTGCGGAAGTGGGAACAGGACAGGTCCTGAGAGAGGAGCTGCAAAGAATGGAGATCTGACCTTGGAGAAGCCTGTTAAAAAAAAGTCTTCATTAGTCTTCATTAATTAAACAGGCAAAAAAACAAATGAACAGGCCCAAAACAAGAGTAAGTTTGTTTGGCATTATGCAGTGTTTCAGCTAATTATACCAAGTAGATAACTACTGCCTACTGCATTTCCTTAGGGTTAGAAGCATGAAAAATTTGATGAAGGCAAAACTTATGGACATGGCAGCAGAACACACTGGGATGTTGAGGCTCGTGTAGTACACAGTTCTTATTTCAGTTTGGTAGGAAGTGTTTGCCTAGAGAGGAGCTAGCGGGTGTTAACTTTCAGAAAGTTCATGAAGATGGGACTCCAGAAAGCATGCGTTTTCCTTCAAAATTCTGGATTATTGCAATGTTTGGGTCAGGTTCCCATTCCCTGCAAGCACTGGAAACATCTGTGTTCAACAAAAAAAAAAAGCTCACTACTTTATTTTCTTTCATCTTTCTGAATTAAAAACCAAACATTTTGAAGTGAAGGACTTGTAATCTGCATTCCCCAGTATCAAATTGCTGCAGGTGTGTTTGCTAGTGCCCAGAAGGCAAGATCTGTTTGAACCAGGTTATTTTCTTTAAAGTTCATCTATAAACTTTACAGCTAAATCACTAGGACTGGTTTGCTTAGGGATAGAGTCTTTGTTTAAATTTTTATGCGTCTGGCTTAATACTCTGCAATATGTGATGAAAAACTTTTTGTTTCTGATCCACTTCATTAAAAAAAAAAATTGTGTGGGGATATTTTTCTTCCAAAATAAAGGGGAAAATTATTCTCTACGTAGACTGTAATGCAGTTAGTCTGATTTGACTGCTGGCACAAGAAAACTCTAATGGATACGCACCACTGTCAGAAACTCCTGCAGACAAAAATGATGAGAGGAATTCGCTGGTGAAGTCAGGGTGGGATAAGCTTGGAGGAAAGGCAATGTATCTTTGGGTGACTCCCTGCTTGCCTTATGAGTCTGTGCAGCAAAGGTGCAACTTGTCAGAACAAAGCCAGGCTGCTGAGGCGATGCCTCGAAGAGGGCTACGGTGAAGTTAAGGAGTTGAAAGAGGGAGATAGTATTTCAGACAGCGAAGTTAGTCATCCTCACATCCAGTTAAATCCCTACTTACTGCTGAGCGGTTTTTGTTAACCATGTGTGCGTCACGCCAGCCCCGCAGCCCGGCCAAGCCGAGGGGCTTTGCTCGGGGGCGCCCGGGGAGCGAGGCGCCCTGCTCGGCGGATTACGGTCCCACCTCCCCGAAACACGCCAAGTGACTGCTTTTGCTCAGGTCTAATTTATATACCGCCCTTTACGCGGCCGATGAAGTGCGGCTGTGTTACACAGCCAGCATTTAGATTTGGGAGCGGGGCTGTGAAAGGGACATTGTGCTCGGAAGGACTGCTGTCTGCCGCGGTCGGCCACGCTATGGCCCGTCCTATTGAGACCTCAAAAGCAGAGCACAGCTGTGATGAGTTTCCAGATCTGTTTGGCCGTGGGGACCGGCCCTGGTATGCGTGCGAGCCGGGGGGGAACATCCCTCTCCCCTCACAGTTTCTGCCTGGGGGGCTGGCAGCAGCTTCTGAGCAGTGAATTTACAGGGGCGGGCGGCTGGGGCCAAATTAGTTGTGGTTTCAGAGGGCTTTCCAGAGCTTTGCTAGGCTGTAGCACGCAGCCCCATGAGGAAGGATATCAGTTGATGTATAAAATGGCCAAGGAACTTCGGTAAATAGACTTTACCCTTCAAATCCAGAGGTCCTGGCAGCGGCTGTGCGGGAGGGTGGGGTTGTACTTTTCCCCTTCCTGTACTTGGACACTTTTGATTATCCAGACTTTCTGGGGCTGAGCAGGGCTGCCTAATAACAAAGCCTGCATAATATAATTGCCTAAATAGGCCTATTGTCCTTTCCAAGTCACTGTGCTGTGAAATCTTTCAACTTTTTGCTGAAAATGTTGTATCTTACATTTAGATGGCTTAGTGGCTGCAGCGAGGAGGGGATCCTTTACCCTCATTTCTCATTGCTGAGTGGTTGAGAAGCTTATTATATTCCTGCCCCCTATTGATGTTTACTCCTTTTGGGAGGCAAATATTTTAGCCCCTTCTGGCAGGGTAAACTGCCAAAAGTAATAGGCCTGGAAATACAAAGCTATGATTGATTTTGACCTTTGCTCATGTGCATGAAGTCTGTCCCCATGCACTGTGACCCATGCCACTTCTTGCTGAAACCCAAGCCCTTTCAAACCAAATGGAACCACGAAAATACAAGCCGCTAAAAGCTCAAAACTATTCTAAAGTAACAGAAAAATAATTTTCTCTGTGCTTCAGGAAAAAGTACAGACAGGAGGGTAACAAAACTGGATTTTCTGGCAGGCAAACCAGGGGTAATGTCTTACTGCTGCCACCTTTTTATGAGAACCATATTCCAGGTGTAAAAGAAACAAACTGATATAATGTGGAAATGATTCTGTGCAGTTTTTTGGTCACAGTAATCTTAGCTGTTCCTCCTAATTGTGAGCTGTAAACAACTTGCATCCAAACCCATGGATTTTGAACTGTCTTTTTAAAAATTATCTAAGGTCTGGGATTTCATTAATTTGTCATCGCATGAACAAATGTGTTTCAAAAGTTTAAATGTCAGGAACAGTAGCCTAAAGTTAGCATCCTAAATCCACATTTCATGGCTTCATTTCCAAATATGTTGAGCATCTAGGAGCTCCCTCAGTACTTTTTAAAGCATGCCATATATTTGAATGATCAAATACTATTTAAAACCTTCATTTAATATTAAAAATGTTTACTGTTCCATTCCCCCCAGACTACATGAAAAAGTAATTCAGTGACAGTGGTCACAATATCAACAGTTGAAAATAGAGACACTTACATGACAAAGTAGGACTTGCTTATAAAAATGTATTACTCTCTTTCCATAAATTTACAAATCAACTGAGTTTTTTTCCTTGCATTTTGTCTGACTCACAGTTTTCTCAGATTCTCTATTTGCTTCTCTGCGATAAAGTCTACTCAGCAGACATTAATTGTGGTATAGATTTTAATAGCTAGATTATCTTCTTCATATACTCACTCATCATTTGCAGCTGCTCAGGATTGCTTTCCCAGTGGCAGCGAATTAATATGACTTTGGTCACTGCATTTTGCTTATTTGGGGGGGAGGGAGGAGGGGAAATCTAGCTTTCTTCAGCTCATTTTAGTAATCTGAATAGGAGCGTAGAACTTGCATCATGTGACAGGGCAGTTCACCAGCATGGGGTCCCTGTGTGAGAACCTCCCTTGTACATGACAATCTGATAAGGATATCATGTGGTTTAGAAACACGTTCCCACAATGTTCACTTCTTTGTTCCTTTATTTGGAAGTGGGTAGGAAAAAAAACCTTTTAACAAACTAGTGCTAGCCCTTATATAACTGACCCCACTTTCTTTTAGTGTTCTGTTTGAGCCTTGCAGCTTCTTCAAATACTTTTGTTAAGAGAGATGGAAATATAATCCAGCAAGTCTTTGTTAAAGAATCCTAGACATAAAGTATATAGTATACCTTCTGTTCCCCTTGGACAAGGTGATTTTTCTTTCCCCTGCTTATACCGTATATAAACTGAATATTATAAAACTATGCAAGTTAAATATACACATACGGGCAACACTTGTATAGGTTTAATAGGTGAAAGCTTGAATGAGTATTTATAAATTTTCAGAGTGCTCTGGATCTTCACCACTAAGGACATGATGTTAAAGTCCATCCATAGTTTGGAAGGATTTCCGTTTTATGCACTTTCAGTGACTTACACTTTACCCTCTAAGTGCATCCCCTAAGAAAAAAAGCAGAGAAATGCCTCGCAACAAAGAGGTTTTTTAGCACCGCTTAGTTTCTTTAAATGGTTTGGAGGCTCTCTTTCCATTGAACCATAATATTTTTCTCTAGGCTCACATTGTATTTTTAGCAAGGATCTTTGAGCAATAAAATGACAAATTAAGGATGTCTTTTGTCTTTTACAGCCTTATCTAGTGAAGCACTTAAATGCACTCAACCCTCCACCCTTGATTTTAATAAGAGTTTCAGACACAGAATGGTTGTATGAGTGAGCCTTTAGTGTATTTATGTACCAGTACTTTTAGGAAATACCAGTAGAAGTTCATGCCACTGTGCTGGATGTTCAGCACAATGAACATCCAACATCTCTTCTTAAAAAAAGAAAGAAGGCTTATTTTTCTTTAAAGATGCGTAGCAGAGGTGTGGAACAATTAAATAGGTTGACCAGTGTTGCACCAGCTGGAGACAAAAACCACAGTTTGATTTAACACAAATTTCTTTCAGCGGGTGCTTTGATTATAGAAAGCCATTTGTGCCTGTAAGTTAGTAACAGTGGAAGAAATGGTTCAGTTACCCCCTCCCCAAAACCAAACCAACCCCCTCCCCAAAAAAATCCCAAAAACAAATCAAAAGAAAGCTAACCAAAAATAAAACCCCACCTCACCAAAACAGTTTAAAGAATGCAAAAAGCCTCTTGAATCCTGACATTTATTTTTTTAAAAAATCTGAATACAGCTTAAGGTAATTCTTGAAGTGGCCATTAAACCACTCTGGTGGTCCTCTCTGCCAAACCGGCTGATGACACAGCAGTGCATCATATAGAGGTGTGTATCTCATCTCCTACCAAACCTCCTCCATCTTCCAGTCTTGTACCAGAATCACTCCTCTGCCAGCTGGTGACTGATACCTGGAGGATTTCTAGGTTCTTGCATGATAAGTGAATGTAACAGCATCTGAGTTGATTTAAGTGTTTCACTTGTTCACAAACACCAACCTGGGACAGAGGTGTTCAGGCGTGGTGCAGCTGTGCCCTGGCTTTCGGGGGGTCTCAGAGCCTCCAGCACTGTTGCTCAGGGACTGGCTGTGGGCAGAACCCGGGGCAGGAAACAGGCTCCTCTGCCACTTTAATTCCTCATCTTCTACTCAAAAACTCACAAGAAGACCAGGGTTGCCTGTCTTTCCAAGACTGAACATTCACTCGCGCATGAAGAAAAAGGAGTTGGAAAACTGTGTCACAGTGCCATCTGGCGATACCTGACACCCAGACCTGCCCCTGGGCAAGGGCTGTGGATCTGCAGGCAGATACTTCCCCCAGGACCTTGGTTTAGGCACAGGAAAACGCCCATGCCCCCCAAAGCTTGACCCTTTCTGGGGATTTTGCACTCCTCTCTGTGTTCCTCTAATCAGAGATCCTGACTTCTCCACAAACTTTCCCTCCTTCACAGAGATCCACCCTCACTGATCCACCAGCCTGTGGTTTTTGGCTTTGGGCACAAGTCAAAGGACTGGCTAAAATGTCACACATGGGTGAATTGTTTTATTGTTAAGATCAGGTCCTGAGCTTGGGAGTTCTTTCTTTGGTCTTAAGCCATTGTTCATACTACTGCCTTTCAACTTGTGGTCTGAGGAACTTTTTCTTTTTTCCCCTCATCTTCCAGAATAATCCTTTGCATTGCTTTGAGTTTCCTCTTTTCATTCAGTTGGGGAAGAAATTTTATTTGTTACTGGATGAGGGTATATGTCAAATCCTCCTTGGAGGTTAGCAGGAAGGTCTTGGACTTTCTAAAGATCTTTCTGATTTCACTCCACACTTTGAACACTAAGGTGTAAAATGCAGAACAAATGGCACATCACCTATGTCTTTCAGTGTCTTTGATCAGGGGAGCTAACAGGGGAAGCTACTTTTCCCAAGTCTTCATCCCCTAGTGAACCTCTGCCTTCCTCTCTCCATTTGGAGAGCACATTCTATCTGTGTTTTTCTAGTTGCACATATAGTCACATGCTATGCAGGTTAGGTATGTGAACTGCTCATCTTTCTATGCTTTGCACATATTGCCACATTCACTTCTCTGAGACCACACCAAGAAGGACCCATTATCTCCCTGAAGTTTTGAAAAGAAGCCTTCAGCTGCCTGCAAGAAGTCAGAGCTGACTCATATCCTTCTGTGGTTTTTTTTCTCTTCCTTATCCGAATCCTTTCCTTTCTCTGTGTTTTGGAGAGGTCCTGAAAGACTTCTGTGGTTAAAGCACGAGCTATGTGTTAAGAAGCACTGCATGTCTGGAGGCAGTTTGGGAAAATAGCTGTTCCCTTCTCCCTGAAATGGAGTCCATTACGAATACTGCAGTTGTTCACAGGGGCTGTTTTCACCTTCACCAAAAAGTGGAAGCAGAGCTCAGTTACAGCATGGCACATCGGCACTGCCCAGTAGTACTGTGTTTGTTATTTTTTGCTAATTTCTGTGCAGAACAAGAAAATACTCTGACGAAAAGAGGTTAGGAAGTAATGACGCAATTTAATGAGATTAAATCAGAGTATTGGTTTCCTTGGAACACATATTTGGCTTTTTATCAACAATCTTTTCCCCATTTTTCAAATAAACACATATTTTCACATGATAACTCTATTTGAAATATTAATCCTTCCAGGGCTGTGTTACCTTTGTTTCTTCTTCAAAGTCCATTACTATGAAAAGGTTGCTGTTCCTTAGGCTGTTTCAGCTTCAAAAGAATTTTAGGGCCTGGTCTATTGGAAAGCTTGGGGGTATAATTAGTGAAAATGGAAATAGATGGAAGAGAAATTTAGTTCCTGATGTTTTAATTTAGTGTGGTACTGCCATGTGTTGTTGAAGAGGATTCTTAAAGGCAAACATAATTATTTCATTATGGTCTTCAGAATGCTTTCATTGGTCTTAATGACAAGAAGCTGCATAAGGAGTCATACATTTTAATTAGACCTTCTTATATTTACATCAGATAAATAACAAATAATTGATGAAAAACAAGTCTTCTGAATGGATGATTTCACACAGAGCTCTGGTTATAGTTTGATGATAAAATATTTCTCTTAGTGTTTTGCATTTTAGTTATGTAGAATTGCTATTTTATCAGAGATCTCAAAATACTGTTATTTCCATCCATTTCATTAGTCACAATTTATTTATATGAATCTGAAGAGAAAAGCTGTTTTTCAACATATATACCTGAAAATCAGTTTCCAGCTTCATTAATATAATTTTGAATTAATTTTTTACATTTAGATACTTTTTTTNTCTCCAGTAAAGCTAGTGGGAAGAGGAGTCAGACTTTTTCCTGTATCTTCAGTTACCTACATATAAGCAAGTCCTGCCATGATTAATAACTCAAAGGTCAAGAAGTATGAAATTGTAGGTCTTGCAGTGGAATTTTCCAAGGAGAACTTGAGTGCATCTTTTTCACCAGTATAGTTGAAAGTTTCATTCCTTTGAAAATCCTACCAATACCTTTTTATAATTAGGTGTATGCTTCTGTGTGCATTTAAAATAGCTGGTTTTCATTTTCTTTACCCCCTGTACTGGCCACTCTAATAACCAGAAGAAATTATTTTAGAGTTTTGCTCCTTGGAAGATTCTTCCATGTTAGCAAGCTCTCCAGCCTTTCATTTTTGTAACAAAACATATTTCACATGATTAATTCCTCAGAGTATAACAAACGCTAATTGTTGTTATTGATTTTAAATTTCACAACCATTACAAGTAACCCAGATGAGTGGCAGATAAAGAGTAATAATCCATGGAGTTCTGGAAGTGTTTCATGTTTGTCTGTAGTACTTTAAGTGATCAATAGTAACTGCCCCATTGAAACTAACTGCTGTATCAAATAACAGTAAATCAAATGAATGTGCTTACAGATTATTTATTGAAAGCTCTAATTGTTCACTGGGGCCCTGCTTATCTCAGGAAACAATAGAAGGCAGTGATCAGGGAAACTGGTTTGCAAATGCCGGGGGTGCCATGAAACAGCAGGGTCTCCCTGTTCCTGGGTGGTATGAGAGCTTTCCAAAATGTTTCTCTGTCCCACTGGGATTGTCTGGTTCCAGGGTAAGGTGGTCAGAGGTGAGTTTTTTCAGAGAGCATCCTTTGAGCTCACAGGTTACACTTTTTTTAAAGTACTGGGTTTTATAGGTTATCACCTTTGGATGGCAAACCTATGTCTGGTGGGTAAAGTGTGGAAAAAGAGCTAAGATTTCCCAAAATTTCTGACAGGTCCATGTAATAAAAAGCAAAACAGGATCAGACCTTTGGAGGGGAAGTAATGGAAAGTATACTAAACTTATTCTGTGGAAAGCTTGCCTAGTATTCATGTTACAGTTTGGGGCAACTCTATGCAGCTGTGCAGTTGTCAGACTTGTGCAAGTACTAAGAAATCAAAAGCAATGATTTCTAACCAACAACTCTCCACTGGTGATTTTACTAATTCATTGGAACGGCTGCTCTGCCTTGCCACTCAGTGACTCACTGAAATACTGGTGCCACAGGTTGGAGGTTTACTGGACCTTCAAGTGAAATGGGTAGTCTTAGAGATAGTTTCACAGCTATCTACATTTTTTTAATAGCCTTGCTGTGTCGGCATAATACTTTGCTGTATCTTCAGAAACCTCTGGGTATCGGCAGAGGCACTAAAACAGTCCTTGAGAAAATTTGGGAAGATGGCATTAAATGAACTGTGACAACTGGAAAAGCATTTGTAAAAATTAGCCTAATTTCTCAGAAAATAATGACCCAAATCTCTCAAACATGGCAGGAAAAGGGGCTTTTCCCCCCTAAAGAGTATGTTTTATGAAACATAATTATATGCATAGTGTAATAGTGGATATTCATAATATAGACATTTTAAAATTATTAAGCACAGTAACCAGAGATCTTCTGGATTTTAACCTCATAAGGGAAAAGTATCATCACTTTTTCAGAGCATGTTTTGCCTTAAGGTTCTTGGGACATCAGCTACTAGGACTAAATGTTGCTTTTTCAGTTCTTTGGAAACAGTATTTTCTTTTTGTCACATTCTGTATAAAGTATGGTTGATATTTTTCCTGTTTTCAAGGCTGGGATATTGCGGTCAGTTGTGAGTAGCTTATCTGGGAAAAAAAAAGTCACTGTTGAAGGTAGGTATTGAATAAGAAAGACCAGGTGACTAGGAAATACTGTTAGCACATATGTGTTTTTCTGAAGTACAGTGTGTGCATATTTTTTGTTTTTCGAGTGAGAATGGTAATGGTAATACAGATAAAATTATGAGCATTCCTCACTCCAAGGGTTGAATGGGAAAATCTACTGCAGGTAGAGAATAGGAAAACAGAATATTGGAAAATGTGCCCTCCAGTCACGGTACTCATCTTGTCTCCAGGCTCTTGTGAATGTCTTATTTTATTGATCTTAGATTGTTTAGGCAGAGTGGAAATGTGCTCTGAGCCACAGTCAAGAGCACTGCTACCAGTTGGCTCTGGGACACTGTGCTCCTTCCCAGATTTCAGCTTTTGCTGGGCCTGCTGTGAGAGGGGCAGAGTGATGTTTGCCATGTCAACCTCACTGATGGAAAGTTAAAAGGGGAAAAAAACCAAACCAGAACAAAATATTTTATAAACTCAATGTCAAGGTGCTGTGAATTACAAGGAAAGGAAATTTGGTAGTGTCTTAGTTTTCATGTTACCTTCCCCAGTGTGTTAGCATTTTTTCTCTGGCAGGTATTCAATTCAAAAATACTGAAATTCTGCTCATGTGAGCACTACAGCTTGGTAAACTCTAGATTTTATTTGCTCTCTCAGAAGATAGTGACAAAGTTCTAAAATATTCCATGAACTGGAAATACTTACATTAGCATCAGAAATGTTGGGGTGAGCTGCTCTTAGTATTGCACTGTCCTAGTCTGACATGCTGAGGGGGATGGAGGGGGGCAGAGTGTGTCCCTGTTTTGGCCTCAGACGTTGCAAATGTACGTGCGCTGTAGGATGTCAGAAAGGTTAAGTTTTGGTCTGACTGTCCTTCTATTTGCAGATAAGCTCAAGTGATGAAAGCCATGTTTTTCCTGTTATTGTGTCATGTCTAAATGGAAATAATGGATTGTTTTAATTATACCCCCACAGTTGCAACAGAGCTGCAACGTGGGTGCAGTTAGGCTAGTGTAAGGAATGGTCTTAACGCTTGGAAAGTGAGCTGCATGGATGTAAAACATACATGTACAAGCAAAGAGAGCCCAGGGGTTCACTGCAGTCATGCTGGGGCATGGGAGATGTGTGCTGGAATATCTGCCTGGTCTGAGAAGCTACCTTTGCTTCTCCCAGTCTACACACTGCCATGTTCTCTTGCAGGAGGCTGCTGCTGACCAGCAGCAGGAAACTCATGGCACCATTTCATGGCCTGAGCCATGCCAGCTTCAGCAAATGGCCCTGGGTTGCAGGGGCATGGCTGGGAAGCTGGAAGTGTGCGCTCTTCCCCTCCCCACTCTGCCAGAGTGTTGGTGATCTCTGGGAAGGGGCTGAAGGGTGGCTGCCTGGGGTGTGCTGGTTCAGCACGTTTCATCCCAGCTTCGTTGTGGCATGAAGCCTTTCTTGATAAGGAGTCATAGCTCTGGGTGGCATAACACCAAACAAAGGTCTGCAGGAGGGCCTGAGAGTGGGATCCTGAGCAAGGAGATACAAAGGTTCACAGTTGTCCATTGCTGTGTACAAAAGGCAGGTGCTGTGTGACAGGGCTGTCAAAGAAAAATAAGGGGTTAGACATCCTTCTCAAAGGAAATCAAAACTTAGAATGAGCAAAGCAATAAAAGCCTTCTAAAGTGAAAGCTGGAAACAATACATTTTTAATAAAATGGGCAGTTACTCTAATTGCTGAACCCCTACTGTTCAATTTCTTTTAGTGCCCTTATTCATTAAATTCAGCATGCTTATACTTATTATTTACAGATGTATGCGTTTTAACTTGTTTATAGAAACCATGCCTTGCAGAAAGCTGTGGATGGTATAATACTAATTTGTGTTTATTGCTGCCTATAATATGCAATTTTAAAAACAATTGAAGATAGTGGTGGAGCTCATCATTGGAGCCAACCTCCAACTGCCCATGAAAAGTAAAATATTAGTACCGTGTGCTGCCTAAAAGGTTATAGGCCGTTTGTAGTGAGTGGATAACATACCCATTAATGAAGAATTTACCTGTTCTTAAGGATTTTAAGCTCAGCAGTCTAGTTTCTAGATAATGTTCTAATGTAACCCACTTAAACATATGTGATGGAGTTCCTAATTGCCCTTGTAAATGGGTATAGAAAGGAGGGTATATAAATCAATTAGTGATACCCAGCAGTGTGGCTGTAATACAAATTAATTGTAATGATAAGCATTTTAACTGCTACTCTTACTAACTTGAAGTAGTTTTGATCACTGAATTGGCTCTTGTTGAGTCACTCTATTAATTTTAAGGTTTGGAAACACTTAAAGATCAAAATGTTCTGAACTAATGGTCCTAAAATTCGAGAAACGAAATGATATGTAAAATATTGCACAGCAAGTCAGTTTTATGGCATTCCCAAAGAGAGCACAATAGTTTTATTTTGTCCATGTGGTACCGAACAACTCTGTAATAGTATTACATGATTAAAGATATTAAAACACTCTTTTACTTGCTGGATTCAAGCCACAGCAAAAAGTCATGATGAATAGTGTCATGTCGAGTATATAGAAAATAAAAAATTTATTTGGCAGGCATAGTAATACCAAAAACTAATACCAACTTGGATAGGAGGTGAGTTTTGAAGACTAAAATAATTCCTAAAAGGACTTGAAAATAAAAATCCTCAAAATACTATAAAACATTTAATAACTATAAATGGAGACTTTATGACTTGGTAAAATATCTGGATGTGTGTAGAGATTATAGCAACTATTTCATTGCCCTTTCAATTGTCATTTCTTACTGATGATACTGGGTCTGGGTTTTCTCCCATTTATGTTTACAAGTCAAAAGTCTTTTTTGAAATCAGTGGAGTAGCAACACCATAAAACATGGTTGAAAAAAAAAAGAGTCAGACCCTTTTATTTTTAAGTGTTTCTTTCCTTACAACAGGCCTTTAAAAAAAAAATTTGATCCTGTAGGGAAAGCACCGAATTTGTTACACCACATTTGTATCAATAGGCCACAGAAATAGGCTTAGTTTTCATAAATAAAGAATAAATAGGTCAGACTTCTCATCCTCTCTACATTTGTGTCTCTTCTTTGCCTATGCCACTTTATTCCACATAGGGATCTGACCATAGGAATTCACAGGTAAAGCAAGCAGGGCCTGAATTGTAAGAAAACTTAATTTTGAAAGGAAAATTTAACTTCATGCAGATGATGGCCCAATTATTTTTTTTTTTAAAGAAGATCCTATTTTTCAGTTTTGCAGTAATGCGGAATTTTCACTTGAGACTGATGTGGTTTTGCATGGTAATGGACAGGCAGAAAATCACCGACCTGAAAAAACTACAGAGCTAGCATCTTTCGGATGTTTTTCTTCAGTTTTCCATACGATTTATTTTTTTCATTTAACATGTTTTCTTTTTCATTTCGAAGGTAGCCTCCTAATACAAAGTGATGAGCTGCTGCCCTGTAAACTCTGCCTGCCAAACCCTGAGGCCATCCTGTCTCTACTCTTACTTTCACCCTGGCTCGCTCACGGTGTCTGCCTGGCCATTTATTTAGCAAAAGACGCTCCTGTTCTCAGTTACTAGCACGTCATTAAGTCTCGCTGTCTTGAGAGTAACACAGGTATAACCAGATGCAGTTCTTGGCCCTGATATAATTAGTCCTGACAAGCTTTCTGCTTTCCACGTTTGCTCAGGTGTAAATGCATCTCTCTGGCTATATGGACACATAAACCCAAATGTAGAACTGCTTTGCTGACATAACTGTTGGAAAAAAGAAATCAGCCTGAAAAGCAGTATAATTTTCTTTGAAAAGGTGATGTTAGTTATGCATACTACCTCAGGGTTTAATGGAGCTGGTGCTTGAGAACCAGGAATTGCAAACCTATGGAGCAGCTGCAGCCTCCTCGTTGTCCTTTACTGCTAGCTGTAGTAAATATGTGTGTAGAGTATGTAGTTGTCAAAAGTCATGGCTCTGCTGGGAGAAGCACCAAAAGTGGTTGCAGTGACAGCTCGCTCTGTGTATCTGTGGGACACAACAAAAAGATGCAGCAGTTTCAGAGAAAGGTTTTTTAGGTTGTTTTCTTTCAGAAACACCTGATTGTGTATTGGTGATTTTCAGGTCTTGTGTACTCAATTTATATGACTAACCTGCTAGATTCAGATTTAACATCTCGGTGGTATGTGAGGCTTGGAGAATACAGTCAAGAATAGTGGATTTTGTGGCAGTTCCTGGTGTTGCTTATGCCTGTGTGGTACAGAGTCCACATGCACAGGTGCTGCTGAGGTGCCTTCAGGAGAGGATTCAGGATTTCTCTCAGGCAAGAGATTGCAGGTTTCTCTCAGTTGCCTGCCGGGGCATTCCTGTGTAATTGTATATATGATGGTAGTCTTATAAGAGGTGATTCTCAGCTGGCTGTGGACATCAGAAAATGAAGGCAGGGCTTTCCCTCCTGGCAGCAGCGGTGGTTCTCGGAGGCGGGAGGCACCCAGCCCTGCCCTGCTTCACACTGGGCAGGTGAGTGGGGTGCATTTGCAGACTTGGGGGTGCTTAAGAGCCCCTGCAATAGAGGGACTTGAGCACAGACTTAACAGAGTTCCCTGCTTTGTCATGTATCCCATGTGAAACCTAGGGCAAGACATGTAAGGCTATATTTCAAGGACACTGCTTAGTGCTGTAGGCAGCTGGGTTCTCAGTTGCTGTTGAAAATCCCAGTTGGGTACTGCTTGCATTTTTCTAGGAATTTATGACACAAGCAAATAAAGCTCTTTCACTGTCAGTGCTTCTGTTTTTCATCTGTAAAATAAGAATAGCTCTTCCCTTATCTCACTTAGGTGTTACAAAGGTAAAAATATGGATGCTCATGGGTTATTCGCATACTGGAGTGGCAGGGACCATGCTTGTAGATCACATAGGTAGAAGAGAGGAGGATCTTTCATGCTGCTAAATGTGGCAGAACCAGAAGCAGTGCTGGTGTTGCTGTGTGGCCAGGGACAGCAGGGCCTGAGAAGAGTCACTCAGGGAATCTGTGCAGGAATGTCACTCCGGAAGATGTGGTGGCAGGAGGGGCTCCTGAAGTGCCTTATTAAATGTCAGCATAAAGTCAGGTGACTGAACTGCCATGTTTAACTAATGCATTAATGAAGAGGCCAGATTGTGTCATAACAGAAAAATATGGTACAAAATGATCCCTTCTCTTCACTGGGCTACTGATTAAGATTATTGGGGAGTTACAATATCTGTGAAGAAGTTAGCTGCTAAGTAACAGAAATTATATCATGAGAGTAGAACAGAAAAATAACCAGAAGATAGATGCTGTTGTCATCTGACTTAGAGCAAAATAATCTGGATAGCTCTGCTATGCTAGTAGTAGGACACTAAACTATTTCTTGGCCCTAATCACCTGATATGAATACAGGTTTCAAAGGGCTACACTCCTCTTAGATGGCCAAGATCCGTATCCACTGACTCCACTGACTTATGTTACATGACTCTGCTGGTTAACATTACAGATTTGCAATTGAAACTTGGCAATTTTGTTGATGAAAGGCATGAAGGAATATGATGCAGCTCGCTCTCTCTCAGTTCTAAACCGTGGTATATGCAACAGATGAGTGTAAACACTTTTTTCCTGTCATTCCAGTTGAAAAATACAACTTTGTGTATACACAGCAAAGGCATTTGTTGAATATGAAGAAGTTGGCTTTTTTTTAAATCATACTTTAAATTTAGTCTGTTTTAACACTGAAATGCTGTAATAGTTAAAATGAAAGCACTCTAAGGACCTGCTTTGCAAGTAATGTCTCCCCTCAAGGCTGTGGAGGCCTTTCAGGGTTCATTCTTTCAAATATCTTTTGACTTGGCAGGATCATGAACATTATCATTATTTGAACTGGAGTAGCACTGGAAGGTCCTGCAGCGCCAGTTACTGTACAGCACATTCTGAGGCCCTGCCCAAAATAGTGCACTGTCTAAATGCATGAGATGCAGAAGGGTGGGGGAAGAAAATACTGTCCTGATGGTATGTCTGGCTGCAGTGGAGCAATGGCCAAATTTGTACTTGGAACCTCGTTAGGTTGAGGGTATCAGAGCAGAGAGTGTGCTTCACTGTTTCTTGTACACCGAGGCGGGGGGCAGAGTTCAGCAGGACCCCTCTTCTCCCAGATGCTTCAGGACAGAAGCCAGCTGTCCCTATCGCTCTTCAGCTGACAGGAGTTGTAGCAGCAAAAGTGCTTCAGCTTTAGAGAACTCCTGCCAACTCCTCTGCGCCTATCGGGACTCACACCTTGTCTGAGATAGCTTTGGCAGCAGCAGCCTGTGCCCTTTGCATGGCCCTCAAAGTGCCCTGGCTCTGAGACTCATTTTAGGTGACCTTGCATGCAGTTTTGTCCATTAGTCCAGTCCTTGCAGATCGGGCTTCTGAGCTCTGTAACCTTTACCTCTTTCTAGTTCTGTTGTTATTTTAATTGTACTGTATGAGAATCCTGAGCAGCACATAGTGAAAACCTGTTAGATACTGTATTAGCTTTTAAAATAATGAAAAAGAATTGTTGTCAATTGGGCAAATGTTTCAAAAAGAAACAAGGTCGTGGAGTTTAATCCACTGATGTCCCTGTTGAAAGTAGAATGTCCCTTTTCAGACTAAATGCAAACCCATAGACTTTAGAGGATTTCTTTGGCTTTCATCCAGAATACCATCCTTATTTTTTAAGGACAGTCTTGCAGAGATGCATGACTTGATTGAAATTAGTGCTGGAAAATTTGTAACCAAGAATTAAAATAGAATAAATGCATTTAACATCATAGCTTTAAAGCAGATGTGTGCAGCTAAAAAGACATAAATAAAAAAGAAACCCTCAATTGTGGAAAACAAGCTTTCTTAAGTTCTTCTGAAAATCCTGGTTATAGTGTCTCAATCTGAAGTTTTTGTGTGTTTTGATCCAGGTATGTTGTGTTCACTTGTAATAAAAAGCATTCCTTCCTTAACTTCGATGCATACCCAGCTCTGTAAGGAAAGATTTTTGACTGTGATAATTTGTTCTGTGTTGATTAACATTTGCACATGGCTTCCCCTGAGCCTTTTCCTCAGTCCTCCTGCCCTCAGCCCACTCCACCTCCATGCGTCCACCCCCCGGGAAAAACAATGATCCAGCATAGCAAGTGCCAGTACTGAAGTAGTAGCACAACTTCTTTGCTTTGTGCTTTTCTCTTTGCAAGGGAGAAAATGGGAGTCTTCCCACAAGCGGAGACTTTGTTTTCCTCTTTCTGTTGTCTGTGATCCCCACCTGTTGTATATATGGTAAAAATATCTGGGACTTATAACCCAGCAACAGTACGCAGCTAGAGTCATGTGTGACCGGGTCAAACACACACTCGCTGGAGGGTCATGGCCAGGTTACTAAGTCAAGGCTGGCAAGTCTCCACGATAATGTTTTCTTTCTCTCTCACTCTTTTTTTTTTTTCTCCCCTTGTCTGTCTTCCAAACAAGAGTTTAAAAAAACCCAAACCCTCATAACAATGCAAACTATTTAAGCATGACAAATTCAAAGAAGTTTTTTATTAAAAAAAATTGGAGGGGGGGGCAAAGTCAATGGTATTTTGGATTTAATTTTATAGTATAGTTTTATGTGGCACATGAAAGAGAGAAATTTGTATTGAAACAATTGAGACCCACTTTCCCAGTTCCTGGCTCTTTCCTGGAAGATGATTAAAAGCAGACTTTTTTTTCCAGACGAGACATAAAAATTAAATGATCTACAGTATATAGTTATTTTTTCAAATGTTTGGAGGCTTATAAATAACTTCTACAATGAAATGCACACATACAAGCAGCAGAGAATCTGGTTCTAATTACTTGTACTTTAGTTGAACTTTGGCGTTTCCTTTGACTTTCTGCCTAATGTATGTGAGCTGAGTGCCTTGCACTCCTGCAGTGAATTCACAAAAAAAAAAAAAAAAAGAAGAAAAGTCAAAAAATCCAGACTCTTGTTGGTGCCAACAAAAATGAGGGTTAACAGAATGTTTTGACCAAATGCAACACTTTGCTATTCACCCTAATTAGCTGAAATTGCTGCTTCCCACCAGGGACCCTGAGCTCAGTATTCAAAATTCCCTTGAGGCTATCCAGGAAATGCCATTTGCTTTACAACTTCTTATTCTTTTAAAACTCAACTGTCCAAAGTGTGCATTAACATGCAAGCTTAATAATCTGAGTTTCTAGGAGAACACGAGGCATTTTGCAGTGCCTGCCTGCTTCTAGTTGGTCTCAAAATAAAATACCTTCTCCATCTGTCAACACGGTTTAGCTGGCAGTAAATTAGCTCTCAGAAAGCACGCTGTGCTTTTAAAGATCTTATCTGCTACTTTATCTAACCTTTAGAAAAATTTCAGACATCTTAGGAATTGTGAAGTGACCGATTGTTTGAGAGTCCCTGTGTGCTAAGCTGCATTCAGGTGTTGGGTGACAGCACGGAGGCTCTGTTGTCTCAGGTGAGTAGGGATCCTGAAGTGTCACATCCCACAGGACAAGAAAGTGGGGCACGGAAAGCAGTTGCTTTTTTTTTTTTTTTTTATTCTCTTTTTTTTCCCCTTGAATTCTTCCTAAAGTTGTAAGACTGATTTAAAAATGCTTCTTCTGGAAAAGTCAACTGTCCACCCTCCATCCTTCCTTTTTTTCCTTGTCCCTAGTGTAGACATGCATAGTAGAAAGCAACTTCTGCTGTCATGCATCCACTTGCCATCAACATGTTGCAAAAATAACATTTTATACTTGCTGAGCATGAGTTGGTACAGATGCCTGCACAGGACTCCTGCACAGGCACTGCATACATTTTCAAATAAAGAGTTAAATAAACCTAAATCCAAGGAAGAATAGTAAGTCAGAAACTGGAGTAAGAATCAGGCATGTATAACCTGGGTTCAAGCCTTCTCCAGAAAACTGCATACCTTGCCTGTGATCAAAAGTGAATGTGTCCAAACTAGGTTTTCTTATACAAAAACTATCAACAACAACCCTCCCCCCACCAAAAAAAAAAAAACCAGTAAGCCAAACAAATAAAAACATCCAAAACCATCAACCAAAAAAACCAACCAAAAAAACCAAACTCTCTAGACAGTTGTTCAGCTAATGCAAGTATTATATTCAGACCTTTTAGTGGCACATGTATATGGATGTATTAGGGAGGATATTCTCATTTCCACTGGCTTTTTCCTTATCGTATACCTTTTCAAATTGTCCTGAAAAATATTCTCTAACAGTACCGTCAACACTTCACTTGCTGACTGTGTTGTGTGTTTATGAATTGAGTTGGTTGCATAATCTCTTCTGGGTATCACAAGCTCCTGTTGTTTCTACAGTGCTCGACAGACCTCTCTGGTGTACAATACTGTTTGTGGTTGGAACACTACTATTGCTGGTGCTTGTTCAGGATGAAATTATGAATAAACAGAAGTGTATCAGTATTATTCCTCAAAGGCTGCTTTCCCCAAACTGAAATCACAGAAGGATTGCAGGAGCACAGTTGTTTTATTGAATGACACAACCTTGTATTCCCATGGGGAGCCTAAAAACTGCCTTTTAGATGGACTGGGAGAGTTGAATGAGCTAATACAAAACACATTGTCTGCTGGTATTGGAGTTTTAAAGCTAAAATTTTATCATTCCATAGACTCACTTGGAAGCCACCATAATTCATGTACGGGCATGAAATAAGGCAAGGAATGTTTGAGGCTTCTCAAGGGCATTTGATGAATCTAACTTTAATTTAGAAGTACTAATAGATTATTGATTCAAGCTGGGTGGCTGTGCAGAGATCAATAACAGAGCACTCTCTATCTCTCTTAAATACCAAAAATTACTGTTGAAAAGAAATGATCATTCTCATATGAGTTTTCATTAAGAAAAAGCTTCATTAAAATTTTCTTGGTGCAGTAGGAACATGTAGATGTTTGCCAAGTTCAGTTTATTTAATACTGAAAAAGATGAGTATAGTTCTGGACATTGTCTTATGTTACAATTTATGAAGCCATGTTATTTTTCTTATTTTACTTTCCTATTTTTTCACAGCCTCCTTATTGCTAGATATATAAATAAATTGGTCCCATTGGAAAAGTATTTCTTTGCTTAAATCAGAGCCTTTAATACTTTACTCTAGCATTTATTTTCTTCTCAAGAAGTGTCTGTCCTTGAAGTTGATACTAGCTTAACCCAAGGAAAAATGGCAGAAAGGGGCCCTTCTCTCACCAGTAATCAGAGGTTGCCTCATGTGCTGTGATGCCCTCTGTGAATTCTGCAACACGAGTTGACAATGAATCATGAGTTTAATACAAATGTATCATCGTTGTAATCTGAAAAATATCATGTACAGTAAATCTTGTCTAAGAATTTTCCATTGAGTAATATTCTTTAGGGCCTGCTGTTAGTACTCTGGAGATTTAGCTCTGCTGATAGTGCCTAATATTTCTGGATAGATCTGAGTTCACAGATCTTGTCATTCCTGTATGTCTGTTGAAAAGTTAGAGGGATTTATCTGAGAAGCAGCAGACGGCTAGGTGAGACATGAAAATGTATTGCACATCCACAATAAATGTGAGGAATGATGACAGCATATCACAGAAAACTAATGCAGATGTTTTGGAAAGATGTAGTTCACATGTCTTACCATGCATCGTAGAGCTTTCACGTCCTTTCCCTGAAAGAGGTAGCTGGCTTTTCAACAGGCTCAAAACAAATGACCATCTAGAAATATTAAGGCAATAAGGGAATGTGGGGTCATAATATCTAAGTAGCTTTTTCTCTACGAGGTTTCTTGATGTTACAGGTCCTAAGGTAGGTAAGGAAGTGTTGCTGGGTTGTGCTAGTTTTACAGATTTAAAACCAAAAAAGGACAACTTGTTTAGGTAATTTTCACTTCAGGTCTCCCACTCTTTACATATATCTTGATATTTGCTGCTATTCTGCTTGGTCAGAATTGCATATTGGAGGTGTTACCTTTTGTAGAAAAGGGCAAGAGATTAAAAAACTCTCCCAGGATTAGGTACCAATTACAAGGGTACATGCCACAGTTTCTCTTTAAAGGCTGATATCCAACCTGCACACAGGGATGCCATACAATCCAATAGGCTAAAATCAGAATATGAGCCCAAAGTTGTCCTTTTTTGGAGCCAGGTAAGATTCATGCCCTACATCTAAACTATTGGGTACTTTAAAATATAATTTTGAGGTGGTAGGATGTAGTCCTACCTTTATTTGCCTTGCGTAGCTCCCTTTAAATTTTACTAGGAAAGACAAATTAATGTTTATTACGGAAAGAAAAATGTGGGCCAGTTTGATATTTATAATATGATTATATATAGTAATTTATTCAAAATTATTATGAATCATTCATTTTTAATTTTCTTTTCTTTTGTAGCAGTTGAAACTCAGAGCACCAGTTCTGAGGAACTTGTTCCGAGCCCTCCTTCACCACTTCCACCCCCTCGTGTTTACAAGCCCTGTTTTGTTTGTCAAGACAAGTCATCTGGATATCACTATGGTGTCAGTGCTTGTGAGGGATGTAAGGTGAGTGCCATCATCTCCCTTCCCTTTTATAGGACTGCATTTCATCTTAGGAGAGGGATAAAGCAACACAGTTTGGTGTGACTTGATTGTCTTCAAATCCAGCTGTAACTTTCTTGCATGAATTAATTCTGTTTCAATGTTCTGTTTCAATTCTGTTTAAATTACCACCACCTTTGGAATTAATTCCCTTCATAACTTCTGCCAAGTATGTCTTTCAAGGACTTCCTTAAGTACTGATTCTCATGAGAATGTGGTCATAGATGTAGACATAATCAAAGAATAAACTGAAAGCTTTTTGATACTCTTCATTGTACATCTGTTGGTCAGATATTCCCTGAGATCTTGCATGTCCCTTGGCTGCTCTTGTCCTTTTTCTGTGTGCTGCTACCTCTCTGTACCCAGGGGGTGGAATTTGGGAACAGGATCTGATCATCTAGAAATTTTTGGTGTAGTCTCTAGCTATGTAACTAATCTCAAATCAATTTGGGAATTTGAGGATTATCAGGTTTGTGTTTGCAAAATTTAATCTGTCAGACTTCATTGCTGGCACATCTGCCAACTGCCTTCCAGTGCTGTGGTTGTCAGAGCATGAATTGATGACTGTCCTTAGGATGCAGTAATAAAATACACCACTCAAAAGTAGAGAATGTCTGAAGAGGAGATACCCAGCAGAGAAGCAATGTCATCCTACACCATGTTTGTGTGGCAGTAATTGCAGGTGTGCACCCAGTGAACAGTGTGCACTTCCATGCATGCAAGGAAGAAGGTAGAATGAAAAACACTAAGGAAAAGGTGTCACAAGGCAGATGCTCTCATAGTTAAATTTGTTAGCATACCCTTGTGCAATGATCTTTCTTAACATTTAAAGGAAAGGCCTATGATTTTCATCCTTTAGCTTAAAATAGATGTGTAGTGTTTAGTACAGTACTAATGCATGCCGAAAATGTGACAGGTGCTATATCCATAAAAATAAAGTTCTGAGAATAAATTAACAAAAGGCATTTTGCTGGTTTATTTTTGTGAAGTGTTACATTTTTCAGATAGTCTGTAGATAGGCATTTTTACTTTATCCTTTGAACCTCCAGATTCTTTCATGCTAGTGGTCTTTTGTACTTACATAAAATACCATAGTCCTGTGATTGTATCATTAGACAAAAACCTAAAGGGTTGAAAACTGGTTTCCTCCCTATTTTATAACTGTAAATACTGAATTAATGAAAGTAACTTCTTAATTGCTCCTCAGTTTTAGAACTCTTTCTGGTATTAAGGTTTTTCTTGGATGTCTTGTCTGTATTTTTTTTCTCTTAGATGCCACAAAATTACCAAAATTTAAATGTCTGTTAGGAAGAACTATGGAAAGAATATGCTGTGGCTGATATCCTTTTGTAGGAAATCTCATCGTACTCAGATGCTAACATGCAAATGGTGGTGGTGTCACTTGCTCACCCACATGTGCTCCCTCTAAGCACAGACATGATTGCAGACCGTGGCAGAAAGGTCACGTGTCCCTGTGAGTTCATTATTTTTGAAAAATATGCAAAAATACAATGTAGGACCTTCACTGGCCTACTGCAAAGCATTTTCATAAATAATTAAAGCAATATCACACTTGCCAAAATACATGAGGAAATCCATCTTGTAATGTGTTAGCTATTGCTCAACAACAACAAAATCATCTTCACTTACTTGCTCATTTGCAAGATGGGGTAATTCAGCCTTTAACGATAGCTACTGTTTAAAAGAAAAAGAAAAATGATTAGTTACATACAAAAGCTGTCAGTCTATGAGAAATAAAAGATTCCAAAGCAGTAACTTGGCTGCTTGAAACTGGTAATATTTGGGTTTGTTGGTGCTAGCTCTTCAACAGGTTGGACTAAGGTTTTATGGATCTCTTCCATGGACTGAATCAAATTTCTTAGTGAATGCCAGAAAATGGCAAGAACATGATGTGGCTGCTGAATCAACCACTGGTCCCTTTGGTGGACTGTCAGGTACTACATTTGCTGTTGAAATTTGTCTGAACTTTCAGGTCAACAAAAGTGGTGAGTTGGATGTCAGCCAAGAGCAGATAGCAGACTGCAACACCAGAGACTGCCTCAGAAACCTGTGTTGCCAGTTTCCACTCTTTCTCTGAAGAATTATGCCCTTTTTGACTGTTTGGTTTATTTTTCTTTTCCTTCATCTTTACTTTACACTTGCTTTCACACTGTCATCAGCTGTTGGTCCTGTACCTCAAGAAAACTGCCACTTTGAACTTCTGATATGTATGCATACAGGCTCCTACCTGTTTCCAAGTTTCCTTTCACCCTCTGTTCTCAATATCAGTTCTTCATGCACCTCTTCTCTCTCCAGCCTTCTTCATACAAAAAAATAGCCAGTTGCTTTGCAAGTTTCAGAAAGCACTGAGAATTGAGCACTGCAGCTTGAAAAAGCCTTATCTCCTGTGGATCTCTGCCTTTCAGTTGATTATCCTAAGTTTATTAGAGAGCCTTTGTTTCACTGAAGGCTTCTATTTGGTATGGAGCTGCAGTTTCATGCTGATTCTCTGGTGAATCACAGGAGCAATAATAACAAGGAAGAATTTGTGTAACAGCCTTTTGTGTAGTGAGGAAACTCAAATTTCTTACCCCTTTACCTTGAAGACACATTTCCATGCCATTTCAAAGAGCTCTGTTTTCTTCAGGATTTGTCACTGAAGCTGACCAGCATGTTCAGAAGCTGTTGGGATGGGGAGAGGCAACCTCATTCCATAAGAAGCTAGACTAAAATATCAGCCAATCCCTTTCTTTCTCTTTTCATCTGACCACGTTGCAGTTTTCTCCTTTTTTCACTACTATATTCCCTGCTTCTTTCTTCACCCAATTTGAAATCTTCATTCTGTGATGTTAAATCTTAAATTCACTAATTTTTCCCCTTGCATTTGCACCTTCCTCTGTTCTGAGATCCTTTTCTCAAGTCTTTTCCATTTTTTCCTTTTTGACTCATGTACCTTTCACTTTGAACTCCTGGCATTCTGGTTTCTCAAGAGAAACACAAATGGAAAACTCTGCTCACATCATATTTATCTAATTAGGACCCTGATCTTCTGTTTTTCAGTGCTGGTTTTCCATTGGTTTTCTTCTAGTTTTCTTTTTGCTTCCTTCTCTTTTGCCTTTCTCCTTTGAGCTCCAGTGAGGCTGCTGCCACAGTGATCCTTAGTAGTCATGCAAGGGCCAGTTTTCTTTCCTCCAGGTTTGGGGTTGATGGCCGCCTTTGATTCATCAGGCTTTCTTTTTCCTGGCTTTCCGAACTCTTTAGATTCTCATCCTACTTTACCTACGGATTTTTCAATACCTCCTTAAATGGCTCTTTATCCACTTCCTGATGCTGTTCCCTAAGGTTCAGTTGTTCGGTTTTCTGTTTAAAAAAGAGTTGTTTACTGGCCTCTTTTGTGGTAGACCAATGGAGGATGTCATGGCAATATTCTGCTCATTAGAGGCGTATTTTTAATTGAGACCCTTCCAGCCAGGAGCCCTTGGAGAGCTGTGTATGGTGACTATGCCCTTATGATGTTCAGTTTGGGAAACACTGTGCTGTAAATTTTATCTTCCCTCAGCTGCCACCAACCCATGGATGATTTCCAAAGTACCCCTATCTCTGACTTCTCCCCTGCCATCTTTCCCTGGTGTGTCGTCTTGCTCACCTCACTGCTACCTTGGACACAGAGTTCTTCATGAAGACAGAAATGTCCATCCTCTCTTTGTGCCATCACCAACTCTAATCTCAGTTCTTCCAGACATCATGTCATGATGACATAATTTCTGATCTGCAGTATTCTATTCTATTTGTTCTGTTGTCATTTTTCCTCCAGAATCTGAGAATCTGGCTTCAGCTGCCTCCATTGTCAGAACACTGCTGTGGTCTTCTCACATGGTGCCTTCTCCTGTCCTCCCTTGCTCTTTTCCCACTCACTGTCATCCTTGGTTTTTATTTTTTCAGGTGCCTGGGAACAACCTCCTAACCTCCTTTGTCAAATACTTTAGTGACCCTGCTGTCTTCAGTACTGTGCTGTAGTAGAAAGACTGTTCTGTGGCTTGTGTTGATGTCTAATAATTTAAGGTTTTTAGAGGATGGAGTATTTCATACAAGGCACTTGTGAACCGCAGTGAGAGTTTCAAAGTGGTTAAAAAACATGCCTTTGTGTTTATTTCTGGGTGTTACACAAAACACAAAAGCCTCATAGCTGGTTGCTGACTTTGTGTATGTGTTAAAGTTCCAAAAGCACACCGGTCTTCACAGTGTACTTGTATTTTGTAAGAAAAAATCCAGAGACAGTCCATCTTTTTTTGTGTGAAACAGTACATTGACAATATTCAGCTTATTTACAACTTTTCCATTTTGTAAACTGCGTGGTATTTCAGAGGTGGGTTTTGGAATCTACTTGTGTTGTTTCATGACCTCAGTTATAGAGCTCTGAGATCTTTACTTTTTCCCCTCCCCCCCAGTCTCTGGGTGTTGCCAGATAGCACGCAAACAAATTCCATAGAAAATGAGCAATTTGGATTTATCCAGCTGGTGCAAGTGGTTATAGGGCTGGTTGTCACCAAAAGCTCAGCTCTTTGGTCCTGACTTGAGTCGTTGTTGTAGCCGAGTTTGCAGAAAGGGGGACTGGGAGTAGTGGGCTGTATTCCCCACACAATGCCATCATTGTGTGGGTGAGGAGGAGAAGCTGGTGTTCTGGCAGCTTCAGCTGTCTCTGAAAGCCTTGTCTCTTGTTCTGGCCATTTAAAAGACAGCATTCCTCTGCTGACAGTCCTGCCCAGATTACTGGCTTGAATTCGGTGGGCAGCAAAGATGCCTAGAGCAGTTTCATGGGAGAAGACAGCACAGCATATAAAAGGGTAGGATTACGGTCCAGCAGTTTTGTCTGAATGATGAAGATGCCTCTCTGCCTGTTATTGATGCTAACAGACAAAAATGTAGATAAATCTGCTTCAATACTGAGTGATCCCAAGTTGGCTTTTATCATAAAATAAGGATAGCTTTCCGTCCATCAGAGTTTTCATATAGAATCACGTCTAATGTGGGATCACTAAATTAAAAGGGTAGCCACATTTAATATATTTTCAAGGGTCTTCAGCTATGAAAATATGTCTATTTGTTTGACATGTTCCTGACTCAAATATATATTTTTGTTATGCCAAAGAGTTGAAGCAGTATGGAAAAATAGGCATTGATATAAACCTTGACATTTAGGTCTGTAATTTTGTAGGACTGACTCCCCAAAAAAGATAAAATACACATAGGGGAAAAAAAGAAAAGAGGTAAACCAAAAGTTTTTGCTTTATCCAAATTTGCTGTTAAGATCAAGATGTTAAGCTTAGGGGAAAAGCTGTCATTTTGTTACAGTTTTTACTTAATCACTTACAGATGTGGTGTGAGGCAGTCCCACCACTCCACTTGAGGCCCAAAATTACTTGCCTAACTTTGAAAGCTGGGCTTTCTGCAGTCTGTTTAGAGAGAAGCTCCTCTGACTGCTGATTCAAAGCATCTAAACCAGATCTACTCTGGGTCACCCTCCAGAACAGCCTGTCCCCATGAGCCTTTGGGTTAGGTGCTCAAGCACAACTGTGTTAATGTTCTCTGAGATGGTGTTCCCCATAGTTATGTCCCTCTGGATGCTGAGGGGCTTGGGGTTTCCCTGTTGCAGGCCATGAATCCCTGATCAGCATTGGTACAGCTGGCTTACAAAATGCTAGAGAGAAAGAGAGAGAGAGAGGAACTGGCTTTCATTTTATTTTTTTGTTTGAAGTTTGATGGCAAGTTTATTTCCACCCTAAATGATATCATGATTCTATGATACTATGCTTTGGTCTGCGAGAAATGTTGCTGAGAGACCTAAAATATTTTATGGATTGTTATTAAAAAGTTTCCTTTATGGAACAGTGTCCTTTGGGACAGATGCCTTTTCCTTTTAATAATGTCTCTTATATCATGTGAGAACCGATTTGCATTTTCTTAGGCAGTTCTGGGATTGTGGAGGGATCTTAAGCAACAGTTCTTTTTGATAACACCACTCTTGCACATGTTAGCTTCTAGCTATAATATAATTATATTTAAGCCTATATTTATGCCTCTTTATAGGGAATTTAGGATCCAGACATAAAATTTTCTCAGCTACTTAGCAGTAAAAACTAAAAGCACACTTCATAAAACTAGCTAACTAACATTCCATGTATTTGTTTGGTTTTGTTTTCTCGGCATGTTTTAATCACCTACAATTGAAACAGAAAGTAAGAAATGTAAACCTGTATGATTTGTATCAGGGAAAAAAGTAACATTGTTTGCAGCAATGCAGTTGGAAAAGCTTCTGTTGGTTCAAAGAAAAATATAGATCAGCTTGAATGATCAAGCTGTATTCATCTCCATTTAGGCTGTATTAGTGACAGTGCCAGCAGTAGAGATGCATGCTGTCATCCATGCACAGCTATGAAAAATGCCTCAAATCACGGAATATTGCTCCTAGTTTCAGTTAAACCAACAATACTTTTTAGAAGGTGAAAAATGTATTTAGAAATACATTTCAGCCTACTGTTAATATAATCTAATCTTAAACTGTAAGCACTTTGCAGCATAACAACATTCCAAGCCATCCATTTGCAGACAGCTGTGCCATATGCAGAAAGACACTAAATGAGTTGCAACTGCTTTAGATGTAGTACTGAAAACCTGGAAATTTTATTCATTTTGTGCTCTCAGAGGAGACCTGATTGTTTTAATATCATGCTTGAAATTTTAGCTTTTCAAATAACAAACCCAAGAAGTCCAGATGTCCTGTGAAAAAGGCGGTATCTGTTTCAGTAAGTTCTTGATTCTTCTTTTGTTGTTGTTTGGAAGATAAAACTTTTGACAAATCCCGAATTTGTTTCAAAAATTTTAAGATGGGGAAGTATATATTAATTGGAAACACTCTGGGAGCAAGCAAACATGATGAAATAGATGAGATCAGGAACAAAAATTTTTTCTTACCAGCTTTATTAAAATCTCTCTCTGGGTTGTGTGAATGCCATGAATGAAGAAATAAAACTACTTGCTAACCATGAAAGACATCAAAAATGTAAACTGTGTTATGTGCTATGTATGCTTTCCAGTGCTTTAGACCCAGGTTGTGGGTTACAGCTCAGCTGCTCCCCTGCACTGGGCTTCTGGAGCAGAGATAGACCAAGAGCAGCAGTGTCTCTGTGAGGGTACAGCACATACATCCACGGCCAGTCTTCCTCTTATCCTGCCTGTTGCCTTGTCATAGACCAGGGGTTCATCTTAAGCTGTGAGAATAGTTGGTTTTTACTAATTACTGTAATTTTTTTTGGCAAACATGCTGGTGCTATGAAAGCACAGAGGTTATCCCAAATTAACTTTCTAACTGTGCTAACCCCACTGCTGCACTTATTTGTGAGCACAAGGGCTAATGTCCTGTGGAAACAGGAACTGGAAAGTACTCTCTTATTTTCCATGAACTGTCAAATAATGATGTATAATTGTTTGGCTTAAATCTTGCACTCCCTTCTCTCATAAAATCCCAGATACCATCAGTGAAGGCTTTCTCAAAAAAGAACAGCAGTGTCTGACTCATGAACTCTGGTGTGTTGCGACCAGCCACGTTTTGGGGCACAGCTTTGCCGTGCCGTGTACCTGGGAGGTTTCTGGTACCAGTGTTCCTCGTGCAGGCAGGCATCCCCTGTGTACAGTTTGGGTGCAACTCTCCTGTTTCAGAGGCCAAAGGAGTTGACTAAGGTAGATGTGGACTTTCCCATCATATGCCAGCAAGCCATAGTGCCCATGACTATTCTGAGAGCATTTCCTAATATAAATGTAGCCTTCATATCTGTTGACCTCACATATCTTTTCAGGGTTTTTGGCCACTAACCAGTCTGTAATAATTACAGGTCTTTCATTGTTATTATTAATAAACTAAAATTGAGTCTTATTCTTTTGGCAGTGTCTATGCCTTTCTCTACCTTGGAATATACACTGTAAAAAGAAAAAAAATCAAATTTGTATGTGTATTGACATGTTGTTATTGGAGTTGAATCGTGTTTTCTCACCAAGGTGGATAATGAAGGGTCCTTTGTAGGTGCATTTGTCACATTTCTATCCAGATTTCACCTGACCATAGCTATTATGGCTTATTAGCAAATGGCTGAGAGAGCTCGGGCTCACACTGGGTCAGTAAAGCCTGTGTGGTTTACAAAACCTTCAGCAGAATAAGTGAATTATATGCACATGTAAAAGTGCCGTCTATGCAAATCAGGCCATGAGGCACCGGCCAGAGATGCCAGAAGCAAGTGGGCTGCAATTCAGGCTGGCACACTTGCCTGCTGAGAGGTTTGCAAGCAGGGAATGTGGAGTGTGTTTTTATTTTCCTGTCACTAGATTCTAATGGGTTTTACTTTTTCAATTTTCTTCACTAGAAAGAGGGAAAACCCTTTTATTTTGTTCTCATCTTGTCAATCTATTTCATACCTCTCCATTAGTTTAAGGACCACATGTGGCCTTTAATTATTGTTGTAGAGTACAGGCTGTCCTGTACACGCCCTGCAAATTGTACAAATGTAGGAAAAAATGTGGCTTTCCACCATATTGAACACAATGTTTTATAATATGATCTTTAAAAGTACTATTTGCAGAGGTAATCCAGTAAAGGAAATAGGGATATCAGAGCAAACAGCTCAGAAATTAAATACTCTGAAATTTTCTGGTAATAGCACTAGCCTACTGTTGGTTTTTTTTTTTTTTTTTTTAATACTGTGCCATATTTATGCAATTACAAATGTATAAAATTACAATGAACTAGCTTTCATTTTCCAACTCTGGAACTTTAAAATAAAGTCTGGTTAATGAGAAGTTGATAGAGAAGGATATACAATTGATTTGTTGAAATAAGATTTAGGATAGCTTGCTGCACCCCTTAAGAAAGTGCACTGTTTTTCCTGGAGGAAAAAAAGAGTAGAATGGTTTGCCAAGAGGAGTTCTCTGTGAGTGTGATTTTGATGCTGGTGAGATTGTTGAGGTCACTGCTGTGCTGACTTTAGGCATCTTTTCAAATTGTAATTTTCTTAGCAAGTACTTAAAGCCTTTCTGATTGGCACATTTTAGGGAAGTTAATCCAAAATTAAGGAGTTCCATAATGGTAGAAAATGGAATGAATCATTGTCTAATTCTGTTCATACTTATGTATTAAGTAGCTATTCAGATGCTCTTTGTTTGCTACAATTTTGGAATTTATTTTGAAAGATACACCTATCTATATTTTCTGGTTATTGTAAACCATCACCCAGTTTGTAAATGGTCAGCTTCCCAATTTGAAGGAATACTTTGGCCTTGGAAAGTGGCCTTCCATTGCCATCTGCACTTACTGACTGACCTGATAGTGGAAACAGAGGTTCTTTCTAATCCTGAATTAAGTGTTCCTTGGAGAAAATTTCCTAGAGGGGTACTTGGTTTAGATTCTTCTGGAAATGGAGTGCAATTGAATTTGCACCATGGATCCCAGAGCTGTTCAGATTTGTGGAGCTGGTCTTTGTCTGTTGCTGTAGCAGAAAAGACAACTGGATGTAATTTTCTGAGATTCAGTATTTCCGATGAAGTCAGCTTTAGAGATTCTTTATCCAATTTGTTTATGATATACATTCTTCTTTTTCTTCACCCTGTAAAACAAAACAAATGCCTTACTCAAAAAAAAATCTTTCACTTTTGAGTACCCATTCAAAAGGGCAGAAACTGACAAAGTTGAAATTATAGCTGTGTGCCTGTCTTTCCCTCATTGTATCTAGATTTTGCTGTAGTCTTGAAATATGGATACCTTGTCTCCTGAGAATCATGTAAATTATATACATGTTGTGTCCTTTTTTCTGTTTCATATTATTTTTTCAGAGGAACTTCCCATATGCAGGGGACACCTCTAGGTGTGGCACCTGTGCGTCTCAGTACTCCAGTTATGAAAACTTTCAGTGTTAAAGAAGTCATGCACTCAATTCTGTAATTGGTACTTTTGGTATATTGGCATAGAAACTGTTTAACTGGTGTGCTGCTGCAGCTGGTTTGCCAAATATTCAGAGTCCCTACTCATAAATTGTTCTTCCTTTTGATAATAAGCAGGAGCCCCACAATTTCTACAGCTCAATTCAGGAGACAGCTGAGAAGCAGAAAAACATTTTTGTGTATAAAGTCCCTAATGATTTCATGTGGCTGTGCTTAAAATTTCTCGTTTAATATATTTTAGTGGGAAAAGTTACTATGCAATAAAAACTGGATCATAATACTTATACTTTAGAGGGAAAAAGTATATTGTTTCTGGATCCCCTATCTAGAATAATGGATACATAAATTATAAGGTGAGACACAGATGTAAGTAGTGCCAAAAATGCAGATTTGGTTGGCTGTAAATGCAGTCAGTGATTTCACTCCAGCTATTCAGAACCCAGTGCGGAGGGGAGAGCCAGCAGTCCCCAGCCAGTGCGCGTGAGCAGGGTCTGCCATTGCCTGGTGTCAGGGAAACTGATCAAATGCTTATGAAGCAAGTTTGTTCTCGTTTTAGACTCTCTTTAAAAGCGACAATTTAATGGGACCCATTACTGTCAGCTGTGGCCGGTTCCCTCTCCCTCCTCCCAGGCACTTAACAGGGAAAGCAGAGATTTATGGCTGTGGTGTAACCACTCCAATGGGCTACTGTTCATTCCTCCTGCGAGTGTCCTGGCTGGCTGCTCTCCAGATGAATCTTCCAAATAGGGGAGAGGTCTTCCTTGTCTCTGGAGTGCTTGCCTTGCTTGGAGCCCTGTGCACCTGTGATAAATATATATGCAAATTATTAGTTCCTCGCGTCAGTGTGCACCGTGATCCTTACAAGCTTTCTGCTGGTCCAAAAGAGTGTCAGTGCTCCAGATTTAGCAATATTTAAGCAGAACATGTAAGAGAGAGAGCTCTGCAACTCATCATTTTTTAAATGAATGAGCACCACCATTTTTACCTTTCTTTTTGGATCAGGGGATCCCAGTCCACATTTGTCAATAGTAATGCACAGAGACTGTTACATGTATAGAAACAGAAGTGAAAACTACATTTTTTTCTTTAAGGGAAGAAAAGGAAGTGTTATATGAACAGGAGAGATGCAAGCACAGCATCCAGGAACTAAATGGATGAATTAACTAAAAAGACCTTTCATCTTACCCTAAGTCCATGTGATTTTCGTAAACTGGAAGAATGATCGTCTTGTGATTATATGAGCTCTGTGCTTGAATCTGGCCATTGATTGAAGTCTGGCAGGGGAGGGAGAAAACAGGAAAACATCTTGCTAAGATTTTCCTGTGTTAGATTAATCAGCTCCAGTTCATTCATTCATCTCTGAAAGGTCATGTTTTCTCGTCGTCAAACTTGCCCAGTCCGAGACTCTCCTCTGCTTCCCTACAGCTTGGCTGAATGATCCGCCAGGCAAGGTAGATGCAGCACTGCATTTGTCCTGAAAGCTGTGATGCTTTTTCAGCATCTCAGTGTGATTTGTGTTGGGGTTTGCAACAAGATGCATTTCTCTGATTAGTGTTACCCTAAAAGTCTTTATTTCTTGGAGGAACGAATCAGTTGATTCCTCTGGCTCTGTTTCTGCAGTTGCTAATCCCTTGTACTGGCACAAGACTGCATTTCATCCACCTTTCTCAGCCTGCTTTCCCATGTTGTCCAGACTGTTTTGACTGTGGGTGCTTTGACTGTGTACAGAAACTGGGCAGGGGGATATGGCCACCATGTCACTCTTAAAAATGGTGGGTTTTCCAAGCTGGTCCAGCTCCAACTCATCCCTCTGCTGTCGCCTTCGGTAATGAGTTTCAGCTGCAGTGTGGAAAGGTAATTTTCCTTGACTACTGCCAGTACTAGAGAGCCAGACTTGAATATTTCTGGGTGTTTACTTGAACTCTATTTTCTAGTTTCCAGGCATCCAAGTTTCTCTAAACTATAGGCTTTGGAGGATTTTAGTGGATAGTTCTATATTTGCAGAGTTTCTTCACTGCTGAACACAGGGGAATCAGAGTGCAGCATAAAGTAGTAAGTACAAGATATTACTTGCCAGATTTCAAGAGATCTGGTACAACATATTTGTTTAGATGTCAACTGTCAAAACTAAGAGCAAAAAAAAATTATGGGGAGATAATGAACGTGTGTTGATGAGTCATTCAGATAGATGCCTGAAAACTGTACCAGGAAGCATAATGCTCAAGACATCTGGTTTATTTTGGCCTGTTTATGTCCATGTTATTTCTTCTGAGTATTTTTAGGTTTCTCTCTGCATTTTTTTCATATGTCACTTCATACCTCCTCAGAAACCTCTTTGGATCTGTGGATCGTGCATGTTTTAAAACTCCTCCCAGGTCAAAGAGAATAGAAGCATGCTGGGTGTTGAAGGCAAGCGGGGGCCATGCTGTGGCATGGCCAAAGCCAGCTCTTTGCCAGCACCCACAGGCACCCACCCAGCCAGCCAGGCTCACGCTGGGCTGCTGCATTGGCTCCAGGTCAGCTGGGGCGAGAGCAGGGAACAGCTGGCTGTGCATGCAAACTGTGCGGATCTCTCTGCTAGCGCGAGGGGAATTGCGCCTCAGCCAGCTTGCAGGCATATATAAATATTTGTGGCATAGTTTGCATTATTATTTCAGCTGAGCTGTAAACATTCGGTTGCTGATAGCAGGAAAGAAACTAGCGCCGCTATAAATTTCAGATGGTGCAGAAATGCAGGGATTTTTGTATTGCCTGACAATTTACATAAAGTCCCTGTGCCTCTTCTGATAAATAACTCTGCTGCCAAATATGTGCGGGAAGTGTGTAAGCCTTTGTGGGGAAGGCTGGGAGGGGGAAAGAAGGAGGACACAAAGCCTGCCTGTGCGGGGAATTTCCTTGGAGCACGCACACCCCTTCTTTCTCCTGTGTAGGTTTGTGTTTGGGCTTGCCCTTTCCTCTTCACATGTTTCCATCTCTGTGAAGCAGCTAAACGGAGAGGTTAATTTGAGAGACTCCTACAAGTAATTGCAGCATGGTAATTGCATAGCTAACATGAGTCTTTTCCTTGTCCTGCCTGCTGCAGGAATCTGCATGTCACTGCATGGGCATAGCTTGGCAGAGACTTTTTGTTTGTTTTAACTAGGAGGTCCATTACTTTGTTAGAGTAGCTGTTGTTTGGTGTCTTTCCATTGTAGCTCTGTGGAAAAAAAAAACCCCATATGCATCCTAGTAAAATTGTGACATTGTCCATGGAAGATAGTCCCCCCACTCCAGGCATCTGAAAACCCAGTGGATAAAAACAAAGACACAAATTCTGAGCGTAAACCAGAGTCAGTCATACAACTGAGGGATAACAATTTGAAAAGTCTTCTGTGATACACTGCTTCCATGCAGGAGGGCAGCTACATAAATGGTTTGGAAAAGTGTCATTCTTTACGAAGAAATACTGCGCTTAATTAATTCTTGCTCCTGGGAGGTCAACCTGGGGCACTCATTATTGTCTTAATTGGTGGTATAAATCCTGAGGCACTGGAGGGGAAGAGAGGAAAAAATGATGAGCAGTTAGCAACATACAGCCTTTTGGATAAGTGCTAGCCAGTTGTACAACCGTCCTAGTGACATTTTATGGTTTTATTGGGTTATAGGTCTGATCCTTCACAAATTAGGTTAAAGGGAATTGATTTGCATAAACAAAAATATAAAACAACAGCAAAATGCAATAATTCATTCCTGAGTTCTCCATTAAACTGTGTGAAATAACTCAGAAAAGCACTTCTTTGATCTCCTGTTATTTGTATTAAATTATATTCATTACTCTTCCCATCTGGAGTTTCATAGCAGGCCAAAAATCATCCTACAGACATGACTGAAAGGAAGTTAACTGTAACTTTTTAATTATATACATTCCATCTCCTTTTTTTTTCTTAATTTGAAAAAAGCAGATGGAAGCACATACCAGCGCCTTCCTCTCCATTTAAATCACTGAAGTGGAGAAGCAGAAAATCTCAGCCGTTCTTCCCCCTCACATATTGTTTCAAGGTGATGACTGTTCTGTCTGGAGACTTTGACATGTTTGCTAAAAAGGTCAGGAGTTCAGTGAAAATCAAAATTGTGGAAAAATATGTGTGCAGTCCCAGGGATGCTGTGGTACCCTCGCTGGAAGAATCCGGTTGTTGCAGATTTGCAGCTGATGGAACACATCTCCCCTGGTTTGTTGGTAGCTGCCTCTCTGCCAGCTGGCCAGTAGAAGTGTTTCAAAATCCACAAAAAAAAAAAAAAAAAAAAGTAGTCAATGTTTTGATGTTTTGTGGCATGTTTTTAACATTAAACCAAGGTGTGTGGAACCAGAACACATTTTGTCATAGGGCACAATAAAAAATGGTATTTCCTTCCAGCCTCACCGGTGGCTGATGGCTAATTGGCATTACTAGCCCCATGAACAATTTTCTTCAAGCTCTGTCATCAGATTTTTTTTTTTTTTTTTTTTTCCCTGTG
>VXAC01003612.1:480683-506629 GCA_013399225.1 Rhipidura dahli
TTTTTTTTTTTTGCCCTGTGAAGCCCATAAAACCTTTTGCACCTTAGAAGCTATTAGGATTTCTCAACCATGGCCTGCTCTGTCTTTGCTGGCAACTTTGTTGTAGTTGAGGATGAGTATCCCCACTATAGTAGCTTAGAGAGGAGTGACATGTTCCTCATCTGCTTGTCCATGGCCTTTGGGCCCTTTTCTCTTTTTAATAAATGAGAAAATCCTGAGGTATTCAAGCTTTTCCATTTGTGCAACAACAATGGAAATATAATAGACCTTTTTTTTTCTCCAGAGTGAGTTGCTCTTAGATCCATAGGTCTGTATTTCCATATGCAAGATGTGGGATGACAGAGGCTTATTTTTACTGTGTTTTGAGTTCTGTCAATTAAAAAGAATGAAAATCACTGCCACACTGGTTTCAAGAGTAAATTCAGGTTTCTTTGGCTGTGGAATCTTAGGGCTGCTCTTCATCTGCAGAATAAATGGCTAGACAAGCAGAACTGTGGGTGGCAAGCTGGAAATACCAGCAATAATAAACAAAGCCAGAGCCCTTCCCAGGGCAGGCTGGTGCTGAGCTCCTCCACCACTGGCTGGCTGGCATCTCTAGGTGCTCTCTGCCAGCTTTTGACATTTAACAGCATTTTTTCATTTGTTTTTGCAAAGTTCTGCCTGTCCTGCCCTATGTACATCATCAGCACTATTTCCCTGCTTTCTGGCAGCAAGCCTTCCTTTACTTATTGTTGTAGCTGCTTCCATTTTGTGCCAGGGGTGGTTTCCAGCCACAGTGTCAGACAATTAATTTGTTTATTCTGCAAGCCGTGACTTCCAAAGTGTGATAGACAGTGCAGACATCCTGGAAAAGAGCTGTGCATCTGGGAATAAGCTCATTTTAGCTTCCTTTTAGATAGATGCCTTGGTAGGTTTCATTACTTGTGGGGTCTCCTGTTCAGGCTGCAGCCATTTTGCAGTGTGTTTTGTCTGTGTGGTGTCAGTGAACAGCATATGCTGGGTTGTAGGTCTTTTGTAAGCTTTTCTATGCAACTCCAGTTGTGGGCTTGCGTGTTACCAAAGTCTCCCAGAACAAATATTCCTGGTTAACAACTAAAAATTGTGTGTCTTTACCCTAGCTTGATTGCTGATCCTACCAGGATTTGGTGAGGAAGGGATTTTCTGTTCCTATTCACTAGTTAATAAAAATACTGCAAACTGCATTTAGTTCATGAAGGTACCTGGGTGATTCCCTGGTCACAGAACAAAGCAGTTTTGTGCAGATGCCATCACTGAGGGGTACCTTAAATTGTCTATTGATGCTCCTGAGAGAGCGAATGGGGCTTTACCTTTTCTAAATACATTCTACAGGGTTAGCAAGGATAGAGGGTAACTGAAATGATTGAAATAGAGAGATTGAAAAGAGGCCATGCATCACAACATTTCTTTCATAAAATGTGCACATATTTGCCCGGCCCTATTTCAGAATAAAGCTAAGGGCAGAGGTTTCAGGTGTGTGGTGGGCTGGATTTTCTTTTCAGTTATTACTGGCATTTATCTTTCCTCTTGAGAGCTCAGTGTGAGTTTATAAATGACTGATAAACTGTACCATGGAAAAGTCCTTCCTACTCCTTTGTTTCTTTTACGATAAAGTAGCAATATGCTTCACTCCGAAGCTTATTTTGCAAATTTACCAAAGAATGGCCTCTAAATCTGCAGGAGTCATAGCTGGCTGCCTGTATTTGGGGGGTAATCAAAGCTGAACCAGATGAACCGAGCAGGCTGTTCAAACAGATTGAGCCTGCAATAGCCCTTCTCTGCTGATTACCCTGTCCCTGGCATGCAGTGCAAGTTTTCAGCTTGTAATCCCACTATGCCTGCAAATAAGACTTGGAATGCCCTGTGCTGGCAAAATATTTTTAAGACATTGTTGAGATCAAATGATCCATCTCTTCATGCATGTGCATAACTTGAGCTCTAAATCATCTGCCTTGCCAAAATCAACTGGACAGTGAAGGAGAGGGAGCTCTACAGATTCCCTATCAAATATGTAAGAGTAGCAGTTCATGCTAACAAATCCATAAGACTTCATAAGTTTAAACACTTAACCTTATCTTGAGGGCTCATCCTTAATGCAGTCCTTTGTATTCAGATAGCCAGTGGCATAATGGCATTCAAAATATTACTGAAATAGTTAATGTTCTCTGTGGGCACTCTGTTCTGCACTGAGCTCTCAAAGTTTGACTCATTCACAGGCAACTGCTGCAGCAGTAAGTGGTGAATGGGATGAGGTGGTTTCTTCAGCACTGTGTTGAGGTTGGATTGACTAAATAGATTATTTACTTCTATGCAATAGACCTAGGCAGCCAGGTTTGTTTGCTGCTTGATACGTATGGTTTCACGTATCACTCTCTGCTTTCAGTGCGGCAGATAAGATATCAACACAATTAAAAGTGAAAAATAATCTGTCTGCTCTGCCACTGGTGGATGCTCAGGGAACACACGCTGATACAATAGATTTCTGAATAATTTATACTCAGCATTTTTTCCTTGCACTCGGTAAATGAGGATGCCTAATGTGGCATGGTCAGAGTGATACTCTATCTGTCATCCATTAAGATAACAAGATTGGTGGGCCTGGGAGGAGAGTGGTGTGATACACAGAAAAGATGAGATTAAAAATTGAAATGTTTGTCCAAAATGTTCTGTGTAAAGAATGCTGATAAAAGCAGCTCAGAAAAACAGAGTTAATTCAAAAGTGTGATTTCCACAAGACTCCGTCTTCTCTAAAATAAAAACACAAGATCCATGTTCCTTTCAAAAGTCGAGGATAAAAGGAATATTGGAGTAAATCACTGTTCCTGATAGGCCTTCAGTAGCTTCCTCCACTTTAAATTCAAGTACTTTGTAGGTGCTATCAAAACCAATTATGTATTACAGTAATGCTTTATGTCTTACAGAATGGGATTTTTTTTATATTCATAAGGCATTTTAAATTACAAAGAAAGAATCATTTGTGATTGTTTTTGGCACTGGAGTGTCTCATCTCCCATCACAGGGTGTTAATTTGGACAGGATGCTAAAGTATTTGCATAAAAAATGGCTCATGTAAATATTCAGCCAAGCAGACTCATTTTGAGGTGACTGCATTATAGTAGGTAGTATATGGTTTTCCAAGAGCCAATAGGCACTAGAAGTTGATTAATTTATAAGCAGTGGTGGTTTTCAGTCTCTGAAGTTTCTGACAACTTCTTAAGGTCAGGTCACATTTGGATTTTCTTGGTTTTTGAAGAAACTGTTGGGGTTGTGAGCTCAGATGTGAGTCATTTGACAAAAAGCACTTGGAGGAAAACTTAGGCTTGCTTCTAGCTTCAGTATTTTTAGTGAAAAGGCCAGTGTTGTTATACCTGTGCTATTTGGAACACAGCCTTGAAAGGGTTTAAATGTGTTCTGCTTAACTGGGCAGCAAGCACCTGCTCTTCCATCCCTGTGTCCCACACGGTTTCCTTTTGCTGCAGAGCTGCAGTTGGGGTCCAATCCCCTGCAGAGGAAAAGACAGGACACTCTGTTTTTTCAGCCCAGATTCAGGAAATGTTTCTAAGCATGACCCTCCTTGCAGTGCCGGACATAACTTGCGGCTGCACAGCACCAGGCTTCTGGAGGCAGGTGGGGAAACTGAGCCCCAGCACCCAGCAAATGATGCTCCTCACCCACCAGTGCCTGAACTCCCGTCCCTACCCGTCGGACAGCTTGGGTTTGGGGTTTGTGTGCAAAGATAGTTATAACCTTAGTGCCTGTCCAGAGAAAAATTTAAAAATCTTTTTGATGACGTGTTGCTGAGCTTTTAAAATGAGTTTGCCACAAATCTTACAAGGAATAGTATCCAAATGCTGTCATGGGGAAGAACACTTGTGAGTGGGCACTAATACACTGTTGAGAACTATGTCCTCAGTTTTGACCAAGACCACATTACACCTTTTTTTCACCTGAATATTTTATGTAAACAAGTTCATTTTTATTTATGTTCCATGAGTAACTCCAGGAAGAAAAACAAATACAGGTGTTAAAAAGTAATTTGTAAAACATCAGTCAAAGCTTCCACAATTAGTATCCTCCTCTGTATCTTTCACTCTGTGGAGGAGATTGCCTGGGGAGGTTAGGCTGATGAAGAAACTGTCTTCATTTCAACCTGGAGATCTGCTTTTTCCAAATTTGTTCTTCTTAGGCCTTTTTTATTAGTAATGAGTTCATGAATGCTTTATACTTGCTGTCGGCAGGTGGATCACGTTTTTCAGTTGGGTTGCATGGTCAGCTTTGTCTGGTAAGGACTGAGGCAGCCTCCTCTGCTTTCCTTCCTGATGGGCTGTAATTAAACCCTGGCTTATAAGGATGCACGCCCTGCAGCTATGTATCAGAACAGCTGATTAATCAGTGGGTGCCATTAGCACTGGTTATGTTTTGGTAAAGTACAGACATACTTGGAGAAGGCTGTTTCTTCTTTTCCAGTATTGGGTGACTTGTTCATGTGGGCCATTTGATTTCTTGCCCTGTGAGGCTGGTGGTAGGAGAGTAATGGCTGTGGGTGTTAAATCACCTGCAGCAGCACTGGATTAGGCTGGTGTGGCTGCCACAGAAGTCACCAGTCTTGGCTTTTCCTGCATCTTTCCAGCTAGAAAGTGATGACCAAATAAGCTGTAGAGAGACTCTTGAACCAGCACAGCTCACACTTTCTGTCTGTTGAATTAAACCAAAATAGATGCCATAAATGCCTCACTGTTGTTGTTAGCCACATCAGCAATTACCTCAGAGCCAGGCATCACAGTTAGGGGAATATCAAAGGAAGAAAGGAGTGAATATTACCACTAATTTTCTTTTTGGCAAGTAAACAATTGTACATACACTTGCCATACTTGCCATTTCAAGCACTGCTAATGATCAGAAGTATAGAATATAAAATAGCAGTGTTTATTGACAACTTGAAAGGTTTTAATTATCCAAACAAATAACTTTAAATTCTTTTTCTGTGTCCAGTAGCTTAAGGAAAAGATGTGGAGAGTTTTTATTTTCCTCTTTGATGGTAGTATTAAAGATCTCCTAAATCAGAGGAGCTAACCTCAGGATGAGGCTTGTCTGTGCAAGAGCTGCAGAAAACTTTTGCCAGGGGTTACGTGATTAAGGAGGCATTTTTCAGTTCTGAGTGAATCTGTGGTATTTTCATAACATTAGCATCTCTAGCACATTGGTTGTGCAAGGAATTTATGACCAGCCCTTACTGCCTGCCCTACCACTCCCTGATCATATAGCCAGAAAGTCTCCCAGTTAGCTCTCAACGACGGGGGTTTTGTCTTTTGACCTGCTCACGTATCTCGGTGAGCACTTTGAGGAGAGCCAGTTTTATAGCTTGCCATGATTGCATCTTTAGACAAATGCATTGTGGGCACAGAGCTATCATCTGCAGCATCGAGTTTACAGCTTCCCTGTAGGGTGTAAACATGTGGCTGGTTGAAGAGTTTTAACCTCTCAAGCCCTCCAACAAGTATGAAATTGCTAACTATTCTTCCATAATGCTGCGATGTTGACTGAAATTTGACCCTGGTGCTTGCTGAAACAATTTTCAGAATCTGAGTGAGAAGGTTAAATAGTGCTGTCAAATTTCCAAATGTCTGTTGCAGAAATACTTTTGTTGAATATCTGTGGGTTGAGCTCTAAAATGCTTAAAGTAATCCTCTTTTTTTTCTTCATTATTACATGATATTATCTAAAGCTTGGTGTTTAGTGCAGATGAAGAAATTAACTTGGGGTTTGCCTTTTTTCTGTGCCACCTTACCTTACCATTTATGGCTATTTTTTTTTTTTACTTGTCAAAGGAGGAGTTCACTCAAATGGTGTTCCTTAAGTACAAACCAGACCTCTAGGTTTCTTTAATTTCTGTTCAAGATCATTGTAGTTACTTGATTATTTTCACAGCTGTATCTGAGTAAAAAAAAAAGTGCTGTAATTGGCAACTTTTACAAGTTCACAACTCAATAACCTGATACTGGAACTCTTCCACCTGTAGAAGCCTCATTAATTGCTGTAGGAGTTTCAGCAGTTAAGAGACTTGGGTTTCAAATTGGTGAGGTGCAGCCTTCGAACTAGAGAATCTCTACAGTAACAAAAATAGGTGAGACCTTCAGGATGAGAGAGCCTGTTTGTTATTGGATGTGTGTCTGACTTCCAAGTGGATCTGTTAGGAAGGCTATTGTTTACCCAACTCATTACTTACATTCATAAGCTCAAACCATTTTTATTTGAGCTTTTTTGTAAGACTTAATTTCCTGAATGCTCTCACTAGTTCTAACTTTGTTTATTTTGGCCCTGGGTTGCATTAGATAATTAGTTTTTATTTAAGAGATGGGTCTTATGTTGCAAGAAACACTACTAAATTATAGTAAGATTGAGTCTTTAAGGATACCATACTCCAGCCATAACTTTGAATTTATTTTGTTACTTTAAAGCAACATTTGTGCCTGTCTCTAAGGTTTATGGAAAGCTCAGAAGCTTACTTGATTTCTTTTTTTCTTGATTACAGGGCTTTTTCCGCAGGAGTATCCAGAAGAACATGGTTTACACATGTCACAGAGATAAAAACTGTGTTATCAATAAAGTTACCAGAAATCGCTGCCAGTACTGCAGACTACAGAAGTGCTTTGAAGTGGGAATGTCCAAAGAATGTAAGTTGTCTCAGAAACAATTTATTGTTTGTCATAGCCTACATATATGTGGCAATCCTCAGGGAAAAAGTTATTATGCAATTATGTGATTGAAGCGTATTTGCATTCATATGGTCGGAAAGGAGCGCGAATTTGGTACACAACTTTAGACATGTACTATACAGACTTCTGAGTCCTGAACTCTGCAGCCTAAAAGCTGCGTGTTCTTACTGCCTGGACCCTTTCTGACAGTTGAAATGAGCTGGCAAATGCTCTTCTCTAAATCTGCAGAGCCAGTAAACCTGAATATGAAAAAGTGCTGCCAAGGACACCAAAACCCCAAAGGATTTTCATCTCCCTTCTTTTCTTGAAATTTCTGGTTTGCCCTTTAAATTAACATTTAAAAATATTTCTGTAGAAATATGTGATATTCTCTTTTTTCCAGTTTATTGATATCCCCATCAAGCCTGAAAATATAGCTAAAACAGCCTTTCTCAAATCCCATGGGGTAATGCTTCTGAAACTTTCTAATTTTTGATTGGATTGATTGCAGTAGCAGAAAAGTCTTTGGTGTAGTGATCTCTTCGATTGTTGAGGGTTTTTACCTCTATCAGCAATGTTCCTGGTGTCAGTAGGTCAATTCAAATAATAAACACCACAGAAATTTGCAGTGTGTGCATAAGAGAAGAGGGGGAATTGCCCAACACCAGTTCTTAATTTTAGTTCACCCACAGGAGTTTCTTGGAGAAATTTTAAGATCACAGGTAAAGAAAAATTGACAATGATGAGGCATTTGTGTCTGAACTGTGATTTAAACCAGTTCTCATCTTCATCAGCCTTTTACATCCCTGAATTATGTGGGACATCTCAGTAGTTCCCTTCTCTGTACTTGGTCAGGAGCTAAAGAGGTCCTAAAGTCACATTTGTCCCTCCTCATTGCATCCCATTTCTCTCTCCCACCTTCTCTGTCCTCTCAGAGAAAGAGTACTGAGAGGTGAAGAAAGAACCAGATACATCTTTAGGACCACTGTGCTGTGTTTCCAGCTCCTTTTCATGGAAATGTGAAGTTGTGGTTATTGGAAAGTTTCAAGTTACTGGGGGAGGAGGTCTTAGGATTTCAGTTATTTCACTGCCTTTGTTGGGTTTTCTAGTTTTCTTGTGTGCCTGAAGTGCACTTATCTATACTTAGATATAGATCTGCTGGAGACCATGATGGAAGTAAAGGAGAAGATGAGCCAAATGCGAAAGTGTAAGATTGAATGAGGAGGATTTTATTGATAGCTATTTCACTGCATATCTACCTGTGCACATGAAGCTTTTTTTTCTTCAATAAAAACAGTATGATACAGTTTGGAAGAGAAGAAAAAGCACTTTTCTCACCTGAGGACTGGTTGGTCTTGAGTTCCTAAGGATTTTGTTGCTGACGTGAAATAGTAATCTTATTAAATGCTGTAACGTCACATCAGAGTAGGTTTTGGAAGTTCCAGCAGTATTTCTAACATGTTAAACAAAGTTATTTTGGATAAACTATAAAGGCTTACTGCCTTTTAGGTGATGGATTGTTTTCTCCCATAGGGTAGCTGGAGCTTTGCCAGCAGGAATTAAGGTTTTGCTCTGCCTGTTTCCTGGGGTGAACTGAGTGAAATTGCCCTTTGGCAGTTGCCTTTATCTCAAAATTCTACAGGCACCAAAAGGGGGATAACAGGTTGGAGGGGGAACAGAGGATCCTGGAGAGAAGTGAGGGATGTCCTCTGGCTGCATTTCTGTAGAAGGCATTTGCAAAGGAACAGAGAAATTATTTTAAATGTCATCAGTTTGAATGCAGTGTGTCTTGTCTTCTGGGTTTAAGAACTAAGTCTGAAGTGATTCTGTGTTATCCCTTCATAAACAGGAGCTTTTCATCTCTTAAGAGATTTGAGAAATGATTTTCTTATCTGACCTTCTTTCATACGTATCTCTAGGTTTCAACTCCATTTCTTTAGAAGTTTATGTAAACAAAGGCACATCTGTCATTCGGCTTTTTCTTACCAGATAGAAGTTTTTCTTCTTCCCCCAGTGCATTATTCACATTTTATTTTTTTGTCTTCTTACAGTTCTATTACCTTGTAACATGAAAGCTGTAAACAAAGGACAGAAAAAAGTATCAGAGAAATCTCAGAGGGAAACAAGCCTACAATGCTCAAACCAGTCCCAAGTGGGGAAAGTAATTATGGTGGCACCTGCAGATAGGAGCCTCGAGGTCTGTTCCCAGGAGCTAAGGAGGAGTAGATGCTGATTTTCAGTATACAAAGTAATCGGTGCTTAAAAGCTACAGTCCTGTGTTTATTTGTTCTGCCTTTAAAGGGCATGCAAAAGTACCTGCCTATGTGGCTCCCTCTGAGCTTAATGAGCATTCCTCACAAACATCAGAGGAGAGGTGGGAACTAGGTGGATAGCCAGTGTGATAGGCAGGGATTTAAGAATGGGGGTACAGTGTTTGAAAAAGAAGAGATACTGAGCATTTCTTGTATGCTTTTATCTCGTTTCAGAGAATGAAATGAGATGATGAAGGAATGCACTAAATTTGCATTTCTTTTTAGGTTGTTTTGTTTGTGTAGGGGGAAAAAAGCTATCTTCAACCCCGTTTTACTCCCCAGATCTGATCAAGAGAGGTCAATAACTACACTACCTCCAGGGCAGGAGTGGAGCTATTTGCCTTGTGATAATATCTGCAAGACCACTGAAACTGGATCCCACCAGTGCAGGGACCGTTTTTCATTGTGTAGTCCCTGTTACAAAAAGTTTGTGCTACAGATAGGTAAGACAAAGAGTGTGAGGGGAAACAACTTAGAGATGTCTGCCTTATCACCCTACAGAAGGACAAAACACAGCTTGAAATAAAGCCCTGCTGTCTTTAATCAGATACCTTTGCTTCAGAAACTCCAGAGCTTTGTCCTCGAAACCTGAGCTGCAGCTGCCAGTACAGGGCCTAGAGCCTGTCCCTCCACCAGCACAGCATCAGGTTTGGGGACTGTTGTATGACCATCCCACCTCAGCTCATGTAGGGCTCTTAGGGAACTGTAGGTGCAGCTGAGGCTCTGGACCCCACTCCAAATGACTTCTGTCCTTCTTAGCCTCCCAGTCGGTTTGGTTTTTTTAATTACCATGTAGAGACAAGCGGTGATCACACACACGATTCTTTTTTTTTTGCTGCTGAAGCGAGAAGGCTACTGAGGCTGACAGTGGCTTATTATGTGCTGGAGAGCCTTAGGAAACTAACCTTTGCCCTTCTATGACGTGATCTCTACGCTGCTGTTGAAGGTGCATCGTCGGGGTGACCCCAGGTGTCAGCGAGCCGCTCGCTGCTGTCTGGCTGCGGGGCCTGGGTGAGGAGTGAGAGCTGGTGAGGGGTCACAGGTACGGCTCTTCCTCCTGCCATTAACGGGGCACGCAGGAAGCTGGGCAAAACTCTGCGACAACAAGGCACTCTTGCAAGCAGGATGCTGCAGCAGTCACTTTGTAAGGTGAAGCCTGCTCATAAAGAGAACGTAGACTGAAGTTTTTGTAGGGTGTAAGGGGGAAGAAAATGGAGCTCCCTTCTGCCACAACTGCCCAGCTAAGACCAGCAGCTCTTCAATTTCCATCCTTTTTCCTAAACTGTGCAGGCTGCAGGGACTGTCACTACTTAATTATCTTTGGGGTCCCCTCAGACACAATCCAGTCCATGTACCAGGGTGTGATGCTGTGAAGCCCTCTTTATACTGGCATAAACCTTGTCTGCAGTGAGCTCTAAGAGAGCAAAATTATGTTTATAAATGCACAGAATTGTTCCAGATTACTTCAGTGCACTGAAGCAATGCTCAGATTTGTAAATCTGCTTACAATTAACCTCTCTGGAGGGAGGGAAGGAGGAAGGGAGGGAATGCAGGGAAATTATCATGAAGAGGAGAGAATCTGGTTTCTGTGCTCTTTATTTGTTGGGTTGTGTTTTTTTTTTTTAACTCGCACAGAAATGTCTGTTACTCTTTGTCGAAGAGTTGAGACTTATAATATTTAAATGTTCATGCTTCTTGGAACATATGATTACACTGTGCTACTGAACAATAGAATGAATGCATTTACTTATTTTCATTCGGGTTGAAATTGACAAGCAGGAAATATCAACTTGAGGAACTGTCATGTTTGTATTTATTATTTCTCTTTAATTTTTTTCAGACTCCTTAATGAAGCATGATTCCATCTGCCATGAGTGGCTAAGTGGAGGGCTAGTCTGCATAGCTGCATTTGAGAAGTTCGTGCAGATTCTGCTGATATTATTTTAAAGTGAATTAATTAGAATGCATGAAATCTTTATTTAGATGTTAGTCAGAACTGAGCTGGGGTTATTTTATTATTTTTAGCCAGCAGGAAGCACTGGATTTAGGAATTGTTTCTGCGTTGCTACAGGCTAGATTTTTAACTGGATGCCTAAATACCACACAGTGGCTGGGGGCTTTTTCAAAAATTCCAGAGTAGTTGCCTTGCCTGTTAACTTGCTTTCTCGAGAGGCAGGAGCTAAATATCAGAGTGGAAATCACAAACCCCTGAATTCTGTTCTGGGACTAATTCCTCTCTCTAAACCCTACAAGCTGATTATTCTGTCTTTCCTATCTTGAGAGGTGAAAATTATGTCTTTTCACAGGGGCTGGGAGATCTTGTAAATGCTTTGAAAGTAGAAAGATGTAAACCGTGAAAATGCCAATTACATTAAGAATTGGAGAATATAGATAGTGGGGAAGCTATGCCCAAACCAAAGATATCACATATTTTTCATTTTACTTTTTAAGGATAGATTGTTTCAGAGATTTTTTTCAGTTGCTGATCAGATAAAAAAGCTTATATTTGTTCTTTTTAGGTTAACAAATTGGGAACTTTTTAAAGTTAATGCCAAACTCTCAATATCACTGATGGGGAGTTTTTTTAATATGAGAGCAAAGCTGATAGGGAAGGGTCTTGTAGCAAAAACCACAATGCTCTAGTGTCAGCCTGTGCTCTGCCAGAGATAATGCACACTTTGTTATGCTGGGTGGCTGAAAATGATCTACATACAATTAAAATTCTCTTGTAGAGAACTGGGTTCTACTTGTTGTGCATTGTTTCCCATGGTTAAACAAACATCTCTTGCTTTTCACATTGGATTTTTTGTCTTCAAAGAAGCAGATCTGCTTTTCCTTTCTCTTTTTGGGGTCTGCCTCCTCTGTGTTTTAGCCTTTACCCCCGATTTTGCATAGCTTTCACATGCCAGCTTTAATGTTTAAAGGAGCAACTTAGATTGAATGTTATTATCCATAATTTACTCTATGTTCTGTGAAGATGGTTATGTAATAGCAGTAATTGCATCAACTCACCTAATGAGCTTTCCCTCCAGTGCCATGTACGGCAGATTAATAGCCCATGAATTCATTTGCAGCTCGTTGTGTTTCAGAAAAGTATTTCAGGCAGCAATTAATAAACTGCTAAAGAAAATAACATAAAAAATGATTTTTTTTATTATGTTAACTCTCCAGCTGAACAATTTATTGGCACCTTTCATGATGTGGCTAAGTAAATTCTCTCCTAATTCCTCAAGCAGAGCGTGATTAGTGAACCCTGCTCAGCTCAAGACTGTCTGGTAATTAGTCTGATCTTTGTATCCTAAAATGTTAGGGTAAAGTAAGAATAGAGTCCTAAGGTTCTCTTTTCCTTCTATTCCTTGCCTTTCAGGCATTATGCAAATAGCTGCAACTTTAAACTGCAACACGCTAGTGCTGCAAATTTTTTTCCTCCCTTCGCTGCATAGAAACCCCATAATTGTGTAAGCTAAGAATTGAAGACCTCAGCCAATAAACAACCCCTGGCACTGTTTCTGTGCTGCTTGTTGCAGGCTGCAGTGTCCCATACCTCCCAAGTGGTGGGACAGCGCCCGAAGCAGGGACCCGAGAAAGGTCATGGGGTGCCACTGCCCTGAGGAAGGTAAACCAGGGGTCAAATGCCACTGGAGAGGGAGATGCCAGGAGAAAGGCATGGAGAGGCAGGAGAGAACAGGGAAAGTCCTGTGTTTCACTGTGTAAAAGGGGATGAGGTGATTGAACCCGACAGGAGAAGAGCAGCAGTGAGATGTCAGGGCTACAACCACCTTTGTGGGGAAAATGTCTGGGGAAAGGGGGAGACACTGTTGCAAGTGGGCAAACTTGCCAGGCTGCTCGAGAATTACTATTTCCATGCTTTTTCTTTTGGTTGGTGTTAGTGTTTTGGGATTTTTTGAACTGAATATCTTTATCAGGTTTTTCATGTTTTACATAATCTCTTTTTAAAAAAAACCAGTTATCTCCCTGCCACTACCACCACTACTCTCCCAATCCAAAAGAAGTGCTTGGCTTGTCTTTAAAAGTAGTAAAATATATATTTTAAAATATTTTCCCCCATTTTGGGCTCTTGAGGACTGAGTAAGCATAAAGGGAATTCCTTCAATAAGCTCATACAGAGATTGATTACATGTCCTCAGCTGGAAGTTACATTAAGACTTATTCACTAAGGTATAGCTACCGTGGTGAACTTTTCAACGCTCTCTGCTGTCTCTATGACAACACAGATCCTGGCAGAAGTTACCAGGGCTCGTGTGCTCTCTGCAGCCTTTGTCTGCATCCATCAATCCTAGTCCTCGACGACTGTAAATGTGTGCCTTTCTTACATTTTTGCTCAACAAGGTGTTTTATTAAATTTGTGACACTTCTAAAGTTATTATGCTAATCATTTGTACTGCAGTACCCAGCCATGCTCTGAAAGAGATGTGCTTTAGGAAAGGGCTTTCTGAATGATTCTCAGTCTTGTGGAAGATATTCAGCTGAGTGACACAGAGCCATTGTACAAGTAACTTTTCTTTCATTGCAGGTAAAACTTCAGATAACTAGAGCCAGGGAAAAGTGTAATGCACGCACAGTCTAATTTCTGCTTAGACCTGCAGCACACTCTAGAGAAGTGTTTGCTACTGTTCAGTGCTCTAGCAAAGTCCTCAGGCCTTTTTGAACCCATCCTTATTTTAAGGGAGCACATGTTGTCAGAGCCCATGGTGTGCCCGTTGGTGCTTGCTTCTGTGGCAGTCCTGCCATGTGCCACCTTCTGTGGAGATCCTTCTCTGGAGACTGGGCTCTTCCTTGAGAACAGCTGGCATTGATACAGGTCTAACTTTTCATATTTTTCATTTTACACCTTTGGGGTGTTTTAGGGATCATCAGATGCTTTCTTCTTTACCAGTTTCCCAGTAGAAGGCATTTTGGGCATATATCTCTTTTAAAATCACTTCTCAGCATAGATCTTGTTCTTTCCCTGGGCTTTTTCTGTTATTTCTCATCCCTCACGTCGGTTTATAGCGTTATTCTAAATTGCACATGTAAAGACACTGGCTCTGTGCATTTATGTTGCCATTGCAGGTCATCTTTACCTCTTCTTGAGTTTAGTATCCCAGCTGCTTTCATGGCAAGGAAAACCCTGGGTTATCCTTTCTACCTTGTCCGGTGCCGGGCAATGCAGCTGTAGGAGCAGATGGGAAATCTGGAGGTAGCCAGTCCTTACCCAGTCCCTGCACTCCTAAAAACGATGCTGAGGCCACATTTGCTTTGTCATGCGGACATAACTGCTGAGACCCCAATCCCATGATCTCAAAAGCTTTGTTTCAGAGCTTCCATTCTTCCTTTATGCAGTCAGTTCACTGCTTCGTTTTCCTCATTCGGATCATTTTCTTGTTCGGGGATGCGGGGCATCTTTGCATCTCTCTTTCTAATTGCTGTTGTGCCGTGTGGCTTGTGCTTTCTGTACTGGCACCTTGTGATTTCTTTGTGATCTTTTTTCTCCCTTTGAATGCTCTTTTCTTTTTCTTAATTATTTTTTATTTTATTTTGAGTTGTTGAATCTGAAAGACGGAGAAATGTCAGTGAGATAAATATCAGTCTGGGAACGAGCAAATTGCCAGTGTTCTGGGCCTTGAAGCTAAACATGGCTTATTTGGTTGTCAGGCCAACCTGAAAATGTTATCTACAGTAGCCAAGGTTCATGAGAAATGCAGTAAATTGTTCCCAAGAGTTCTGGGAAGTCTGAACTGCAGCAACCCGAATGTTCCTGAAGGACTCTCTATCAAAGGAGAGGCTTATTTGGTCCTTCCCCTCAGAAGAAACATATGTGAGAATGTGTATGTCTTCCTGCTGGTTTATATTTGCAAACTTTTGTTTTCCTGGTGATCTCTTTGCTGGAGATGGTCCTGCACGGGGTAGGTGCTTCTACAAAAGGCAAAGAAGCAAAGCTCACACTGGCCCTCTCTGCAGAGAGAAGCTGATGGTGTGGAAGATGGAAAGCAGGCGCTCAGAAACCAGTAAGCACTCAAAGATGGTTTAGGGAGATCTCTCTATAAGTAGATGAGGCCATGGATTTCCCTCTGCTGCTGTCAGGCTCTCACGGCTTGCTTTCATCCGCAGGATGAATTCTTAGAGCAGAGGGAGTTGTCTATTGCCGTGCCTGCGATAAGCCGGCTGACACATTGCAGCTCCTCCTGCTGGGATGCTGGCCCTAGGACTGTGCTCTAAAAATAGCCTCAATTTGTTTTTAGTTTGACTTTGTATCACATGCTCATTTTAAAATACATCAGAACAGTTAATCTCCAGTTCTTCAGCGCTCATGTGGAAAGTGTAAAGGATTTTTTAAAGTAGATGGTTTACAAGTAGTAGAAATAACACCCTTTCCATCCAAACTTAAATAACACTCAGCTGCCAATTCTATAAAAGGAAAAAGAAAGATCATAAGGCGTTAGAATTTTTAATGTCCTCTAGCCCAAAATGAACAGAAATAGTTTTGCCCCATCTTATTTTACTCCAGTACTTGTTTGCATGCTAGCCTGTTTCTGAAAGCTCTTAAATGTTTAAATCTGGGTCTCATGAAAAGTCTGTCAATCAGACAACGGCTCTGAAACCTGACTTCTACAAGTTGTAGCTTAAAGCCCTACAGGCGGTGCCTGTGGCTGATCGGTATTTAATGAGCTGTGGGATCGTTTCTCAGTGCCATGCATCCATAACCAGTTGCTTGTTGTTGATATAAACATATTTGGTAAGTAAATGTGAGGAAATCGTCTGACTTTGGAGACATTTACCTGAATTTCAGAGTTAAAGCTAAGTGGAATTCTTCCTTTCCCCTGGCAAAAAGTGCAACAGAAAGCAAACATGCTTTTAGTTGGATTACAGGCATGGTTAGTCATCTGACAGACAGTTTTAATGGAGTCAGAAAGACATGCTGGGGAAACATGCTGACCTACTTTTCTTTCTTTCTTTCTTTCCTTTTTCAAACTTCGAAGCAAGTGAAATGTTAATTTTAAAACTCTTTGTGAAGTTAGACTTTGGTGAAGGAGCTAATTTTGTAATTTAATTTATTTACACTTCTGCTTAGGGTATGATAGATTGTTTGGGTAACTGAATTTCATCAGGTTGTTTTTGTTTCTGTTAGGAAATTGGGTTACATCTGAGAAATCTGTGTTCTTCCCCCTTTGCAGGGCAAAGCAGTCAGCTTCAAGTTAATGAATGATTTAAGTCCAATCCTCTGAGGGAGGACTTTACAAACCATTGACAATAACAGACTAACAAAGCGTATTACATTTGTATCGTTTTCAACACATTATATTTTTAAACATTTGTTGTCTTTAAACTTGGGGGAAGAAGGATTACTGGCAGATAGTGTTGTGCATTTTGCATTTTAGCTTGTTATTTTCCACGTTAAGGAGGTCGATGCTCCACTGTCAGTATTTTCTTGGGGGCAGAACTTGATGTATTTGAACCTGGGAAACTCTTTACCATAAAACTTGAGAGCTTGGGAAAAAAATGCCTTAAATAGGAAAATTTAGCAGCCAGGATGGATTAAAACGTCACTTAATCCATGTGATGGATTAATCCATCACTTAATCATTCAATTTAGTATACTAAATCAAATGATACTTGGTGATAAAGGAAAACATTTTAGAAAAGCTGTAGACCACCTCACTCCTTCAGCAGTGAGCACACACACAATTTGTCAGATGGTTGAGGGGTGCCAGGTCCCTGGCAGAGAGCTGGTCTCTGTTCCCTTGTCAAGTGGTTTTGGTGAAGACATCACTGCACGGCTGAAGGAGCAGGAGAGGACATCATCCCTTGACACGCCGGTCGATCCAGGGACACTGTTTTCACCTGCTCTGTCTCCTCCTGTTTCCATCATTAACAGGTTTTCTGCTGTCAGTCAGCCCTGGTGCAATGGGTGCTGCTGCAAATTCTTTGCTTCTTCCCATCTCTCCTTGCTTTTAACTCCCAACCAGCTGATTACAGTTTGCATCATGGAAATAGTAATACAATGTAAGAGAGGCAGAAAAAATGGAAATTGCCAAGAAGTCCTGGAGTTTATGGGGAGTTTTACATTTCAAAGAATCCACAGGTTACATGTACTCTTATGAAGTGCAGTAATTTGATATACTGTGTACTTCTAGAGAATGTTCCAGTGGCAAAGACTGAGATCTATTTTTTATAGTTTTAAAAGTTAAGTATAAGATGTTGGCTAATACATATAAGAGTTTGTTCTATATATCGAGAAGGCTGATAGTGACATTGCACAGGTTTTAGCCATTTTGTAAGCTGGAGACACCAGTACAGGAGGCATCAGCCCAGGAGGACAAAACAGCAGTAAGTGAATGTCTTTATGTGCTGAATTGCTGCACCTTCAGCATCACTCACTGCACTGTAGCTCTGTGAGCTGCTGCTTAATGCAAGGACTACCTTTCCTATGTTTTTCTTGCCATAGCACTTCTTCTAGGGGACTTGTGACATGGCATGTTTTGATTTTAGTGGAGACACAAAAATCAAAAAGGGAAAGGGCTGGGGAAAGCTGCTCAAAAAAGTGTGACATCTGAAATTTCATCAAGGAGCTTTTTTTTTCTGATACAGGAAAGTTGTTGATGCTGGAAGATGAAGCATTAGATTTCAGGGAGCTTGAGTTTCTCTCCGACAGTACCACTCTGTCTCTGTTGGGCAGGGAGCTTTTGTGTTTCCAGTTAGGGGTCTTGTGAAGATTGGTAAAGAAGTCCAGAGCTCAGTGTGTGTTTGGTCTTGTAGTCCACATTGTACTGTGGTGCACCATCTGGTTATCCCATTGAGTAGCTCCAGGATCAAACCCGCGTGATCCAGATCCCTGGAACTGGAGACTGTTAGTTCCTAAGAGCCTTTTGACAGCACTTTTTTACAAGGAAGATGTTTGATTTGCCATTTCAGTAATTTGGAAGAGAAGCTCAGTGCATACTTTTTTTCTGCCTCCCTTCTTTGGATGCCTCTTTGGGTGAACACTGCTATTAAATCAGAACATCCAGAAAATAATTTTAAATGGAAAAGGAGTGAAAATACTGCTAATAATAATTTTAAAAACCAACAAATAAAAGTAAGAGGATAGTTGTTACTAAGAAAAAGAAGCCCTATTATGTTCAAACCTCACTCATAACACAAGGAAAAGTAAACAGGGCCAGAGGAGAATAAGCATAAATGTTTTATTCCTTTAATTCTGAAGAAGGCTTAAATCCTGTTTGTCCTCAAAAAGAGAGTCAAAGCCTTTTCTTGGCAACTTTTCCTGTTGTTTTCTAAGTCAGCTACAGCTATTTCACATGTTTATTAGCAACATTTTTCCTACTAGAATTTAGGCATTGTAAGGTGTGAACATACATAAACAGACGTATCATCTGCCTCTCAGAGGGTATGCAGTATAAAACCATGAAGTTTGGGGTCTTCTTTCTTGGCTGGGGGAGTGAGGCAGGGAGGTAACCCTTTGATAAAGGGGCCTTGCACTAATGGAGGAGGAATATTTAAAAATATTCCCTCAAAACCAGGGTGTGGGAAAAATGAGGCAATTAAGAGGAATCACTAGATATCCTGTCTTAACAGTTTATTATATATATTTTTAATGAGTATTTAATCCCTAATGCTGTGTGATGGATTAGAAAAGAGGGGGACTCAGGCCTCTTTCTGTGCATACTTTTATGTTTCCCCTTCATTGAACATTTTCTCTGGGCAAATTGTTTAACTTGAGCTGGTTGGAGGTGTTCCAGCACAACAAAGCTTTGCCGAAAATAACATTGGGTTGAATCCCAATAAATAGTTGTCTGTTGTGTTCAGATTTGCAAAATTTTGGGATGAGTTACAAGGGGGGCCAGGAAGGAGCCTTGTCTGTTCCTGTCCCCCATGTTGTGCATCCCAGGCCCTGGAGGACTTGGCTGCGCTGTGTCTGCCATGCAGCCTGGTGCTCTGGCGCAGTCCTGCAGCTGGCTGGGCAGGTGGATGTTCATCAGCTCTTTTAGCAACTGAATAAACCTATGCTTTTGGAAATTTTGAGTTTTTAGCCCATGCTTCCCATGGGGGTTGTAGCCCTAGAACAATATCCTGAGCACCTCACAGAAATCCTTCTGTTAGTGCATCTTTCATCTTGCACTTGCCACTGTCTTGGAGAAGACCATCTTAGCTGGAAGCAGTTGCCCAACCTGTATACAATGAATTCAGGGCCCAATCCCACACTGGTGATGGACATGAAAGATTGGTCATCAGCATCACTGAGGTAAGATGGGAGTAGCAGCCACCTGTAATGCCAGAAGATCCTTGCTGGGTTGTCACTTCTAGTGCCAACTGGGGACCACCACCCTCATTTAGTTAAGGACCAGCTGTGTATTGAATTCAGTCTCCTTGCCCAGCCCTTGGCTTCCCTTTCAGACGTCATCTCATGTCCAAGTTACATCCTTTGTTTTCATGGAGAAGTCTGGGAAAACTAGGTCAGTTTATCGAAGTAGAAATTATTATTTTATTGAGTTAACTCTGTGTTGACCTGCTGCCTGTTTGCCTTCTCAAAACGAACTCCCTTGTGTGCACTAAGTCTTGCCCTGGAAGTTGCAGAGCCCTCAGTAATCACTTTGATTTCAGATCAAAAATAAAAAAGGCTGCTTTTCTCAGTATCTTTCTGTTTCCTGGAAACAAGTGTCTGTCTGCTTTGCTTCTTGTGTGATCACTACATCAGGCTGGTCTGGTGTGCTGTGAAAGCACTTAATGTAAAAAGGTTATGTGCTGGCTTTACTGGGGATATTTAAAAGATCTTATGAAGAAATCAGGATTTGATTCTGCTTGACCCTGACCAACAGAATTAAGCTCTTTAAGCCAGTCATGTAGTTACTAGCATGACTTCTTTTTTAAGTAATCTGGTCCACTTACTCCTGCTATTTCAGAATTTCAGTCACAGACAAGAAAGCTTTTTTTTCTTTTTTAATGAAAGACTATTTGGAATGTATTTTAAAGAACTTCTTTGGCATTGTACATAAAAGATAAAATATATCAAAATAGACAGTCTGATAATTAGGTGCAGGCTTGTGGAGTGATTCATGTCATAACGTGAGCATAGAAACAGCTGAGGTTGGTGCAGGTGTGTTAAGGGAATTCGACCCCGTAATGCCATGATGCTTTTGCCTCTACATAAAGCAGGAATACAGATGTCCAGAGAACCTGCATTAATAGGTGAGAAGCAGTATTTCTGCATGTGAATTATGGATGCAGAAGTATTTATTAAAGGCAAAAACAAGAGCCTTTGTCTCCCAAGGCACCTTTTGCTTTGAAGAGTGGCTTTAAAGCCTGCTGCTGTCCCAGGCACAGGGATCCCAGAAGTGAGCTGGGGCTTTGGCTGCTGCCCATTAAGCCTGGCTGGAGCTCAGAGCTGAGTTATGCCATGCATGGGCAGAAAGGGATCCAAAGAAAAGCCTGGGAGGCAAAAGCCTTTCAAGTGCCTCAGCTGGCGGGTACAACACTTCGGGGTGGGCAGTGAGATGCTAAGCTGAAACTGAATAGACTTGTTTACCTGCAGCAGCAGCCAGCTTCAGCAGGGCTTTCCCGGAGCCTGCTGGCTGCCTTGCCGTGGCTTTCCTGAAATCCCGAGATGGAAAGAAAAAGAAGTCCCCTGACCTCACTCCCTACTTTCTCTTTAGTTTACAGTTGGTGAAAACAGTACTATGTAATCTTGAAAAAAAAATGCCCCACCCCAACAACAGATCTGCAGATTGTTTATTCCAACTGCTCAGCTTTTGGGAAGGGAGAGGATGTAAACAACACACTAAAATGCAGTGAGATGCAACAGTATTGTTTGGGCATGTTATTTTCCCCTTTGATTAAGCTTTTTTTTGTAAAATATGACAGAAGAGCTTTAACAACAGGCACTGTTCTTTAAAAAATCAAACCCACCTGCAGTCCAAGCCCCCTGGCCAGTGCAGATGTGTGCCCACCAGCTGTATTGGACTGCGCATCAGTGTGAGACTTACACAGGCAATTTTTTCTGGCTGATCTAACAGTGCTTCTAGGTCCACGTGGCTAAGTGATACAGTTCTTCCCTTCTCCTGCTGCTTCAGCCAGCCAGGAGGGTAAGCCCAAGCAGGGAGGCTGACCATGGGTGTGGGGTGCACACTCTGTCCCCTCTGCACTCCACACTGGGAGTCAATCCTGGCACCCTGAGAGGTGGAAATAACTTCCCAATTGCAATTTTATTTTATTTTGTTTTAGTAGGAGTATGAACAAGCATTTGCATTTAGGAAGGAACGTGTGTAAGTTCATAATGGTGTGTTTTCCACATTCGCTTCGGAGGAATAGGTAAATAGATTCTGAGCTATTTTCTTTGCTTTTATTGTCCCTGGCCTAGTGGGAGGCCAGGGCTGCAAGCTGCTGAGGCTGTAACGCAGGCAAGCACTGCGATTCAAGACTGCAGCTCCCTTTCTTGAAACATGCTGGGAACAACTGTTCCTGCACCTTCATGAGCTCAATTTATGGTTGCGGGAGGCGATGTGTTCCCTGCGCCTGATGAAGCACCCGCGCACGCGGAGCCTCTTCAGACGCGTTGTCAGTTGGCAGCTCTCTCGCTAGATGCACCTTTACACAATTGCACAAGCCACCAGGAGGTACAAATGGGAAATTCAGCCTTGGGGGCAAAACAAAGAAATGAAACTTAGGTATGAATGCGGTGTTATCCATCTGCAGATGCAGATATTAGACCTGATCTCCCACTATGCTACTGTAGTTCTGCACTGATAGGACTCTGCTGCGATCGGTGGAGTAGCACCACTGCAAGACAAAAACAGCAGTGGGGATAAGTTGGGACTGTTATTTTTTAATTCTGGTGAATAATGTAGGAGTGAACCCTGTTTGGGGAAAGCCAGACTCTGTTCACTGCATGGAACCACCTATAATAAAAGGGAGGAATGCAGTGACATGCTGTGTTGGTATTGCTCCTGAACTTCTCTTCCTTCTGGGGAGCCATTGCCCTTAGTCCTGGGTGTCCATGTGTGAGTAAAGGGAAGGGGTCTTCCAGCTCACCTCCTTTTTTTTGTAGCCTTTCCTTTTGCTGTCCCATAAAGTGAGTTTTATCATACATTATCAGAATTTGTCCTGTAGCTCAGACTCATTGATTACATTGGATGAATATGCTTATTATGGAAAGTTATTCTGTGGAAGGAGTCTGTTAATGGCATTGTCAAGAAAGAGGTTGCAACTTGTCATGGTAGGTAGCTTGCCAGTTAAGTAATAGCAAGTCATGTTCTTTTCCTTGGTGTGTGTTAGGATAAGAAATAAAATAGCTGCCTGCAGTAGGTTGAAGTGTGAAGTGCTACAGGCAGGCAGTGGGCAGAAATAGGGTGCAATGTCTGGTCTTAGCTTACAGCCATGCACTTCCTTGGTCATCAGTGGTCCTGGATAATGCCCAGCAAATTGATATGAGGACTCTGGATAACCCCAGCATCTCCCAGTTGTGAAGCATCATACTACCATGACTTTCTCCTAAGATAAATTAATGTAATATCTGTAGATAAGTAGACTGATTTACCTTTTGATGACCCTGGAGAGAAAGGTCAGATTCAGGATATTTTTACTCTTAATCGGTTATCCATAAAGAGTTAGTGTACCAGGCTTCAAGACTGTAGCTCAAAAGGGCAGTTGCTTTGAGAAGGTAGCTTGAAAGGGCACCTCAACAGCTGAAATCAGATGAGACAGATTTAATGGCCTCTCAGTAATTTCTGACTGAAAGTTCAGAGTTTGAAATTTAAGGATTTTTTTCTTCATCCAGTCTATGGTAAAAGAAATGCACTATAGCCTAATAGGAATTCATTTTCAGGCTGACTATTTAGAAGAGTTTTTCAACTGCTGCGGATACATCTGGTCACTTTAGCTGTGAGGAAGACAAAGAATAATCACTTCGTGTTTGTGGTCTTGTGTATTTTTAGCTAATGTGTTAAGACACAGCAATTCCAGAAAAGCTGTCCTCCATTTCCCCAGAGTATTTTGGTTTAACCAGCTGCATGCACAATTTTATCTAGACTGCCACAGAATTTACTAGTATATCCACTGGGAACAAAACAGTAGATAGTAAGCACAACACTTTGCTTCCCTGAGCATTTTGGTTTCGTGGGGATTCTGCCATGGGCTGGAACTTCACAGTAGGTTACCTGCAGAAGCCCTGTAAATTTAGGAAACCTCCCCAGATGGAGTGATTGATTCCCAAAGCTCCTTCCCATTCTTGCACAGAGCAGGGAAGGGAAAAACTGGTAATACCCACGGTGTGATGCAATTACTTGCAAACCTGTTGCAAGTGGTGTGGTAGATCTTAGTAAAAGTCATAGGTTTTATCTTGAGAGTAAGGAAGTGACTGATTTCATGCAGAATACTGAGAGAGATGGGGCATGACTGGAGTGAGGAGGGAATGACACGTGTAGTTTAATTTAACAGCTGCACAAGATGTGCAGGGACATTGCAAGACCTGCCTGTGGAGATACTCCATCTCACATTTGGGAGTTTCTGGCTATATTAAGTAACTTGAGGTGATGTCTGCGTGAAACACAGATGGAAACATACCAGTGAGTAAATTTTGTCCGAGTCAATGAGTATGGCTAGGCTATTTCCATTGCAGATATGTTGGTGGGTCTTCATGGGAAATATTAGTGATTTATTCTGTCTGCAATTGTTAATGCTAACAACCTTCAATAGCTCTTTAAGCATCAGCTGCTTAGAGCGTGTGGATTATCCTCTTTCACACTGGCAATTAGTTGATAATATTAAAGCACTTTGAAAATGGAAATCACAGGGCAAATGCTATTTAAACAGTTCATCATTTAATGTATAACCCCATCTCTCCACCTACTTTGATGCAGTAGGTAGGGAGATGGTAAGGGAGACCAAGGAGTCTGTTTTCAGTTCAGCTGCCAGTATAGATGGTGTGCCCTGTCTGTCCTGCCTCTGGCTCAGCTGCTCCTCATCCTCTCCTCCTCTACCTGCCCACACCCATGTCCTGCAAAACACATTTTCTTCTGGTTTTTTGTTTGGGTTTTTTTTTTTTTTTCCTCCACTTGTTTACTGTCTTCCTGTTTTTGCAACTTCTTCATTTCTCATTTGTTCTTAGGACATGTTTGGGGGGTTCCATTTTTGTTTCTGGAGTCATGATTTTTCTTCTTTGGGTAGTTGTTACTCTGTTTGGCACGATCTGCAGAACCTGAACCAGTCCTGAAATACTATAATAAATATAAAGGTATGTATTAGTGGTGTATTCATACACTTGGAAACGGCTTATGGAATTTTGGTGAATTTGGGGTTTTTTTTTTAGTTTTTNATTTTTAAAAGTGAAATAATAATATAAATAATAATTTAAAATAAATAGATAAAATAATGACAAAGGCATTCCTTTCAACTGTTTTCCAGGGATATTTTTCTCAGCCTCTTGTTGTGCATTGGCTTTTCAGTTTTGGTCCTCCGTCTGGTTTCACATGGTATTAGTTTTTTTCAAAGGACTAGAAACTCCTTTTTTTGCTTATTCCACTTACTAATATGTCAGGGATGTGACAATAGCAGGTGCCAAATTTCATGTCAAAAATAAAATTGTTCAGGCTGATGGGAATCCTTGAAACCACAGATGAAGTTTCAGGCCAGTTAAATAAAGCCATGGAGCATCCATTTGTATCATTCATTCATATAATGAAACCTGTTCCTATAACTCAGCTCTTGATATATTAACCCCGCAGTTATCCTCACACATAAGTGGGGGATGTGTTGCTTTCGTCAGGATATAAACCATATAAATCCCCTGTGCATGAATGGAAAAATAGAGGCCCTTAGGCTATAGGTATCAAAGGTCTCCCCTATACTTACAATAGCCTAATAAGGTTATTTTGAAGGCATAGGTAATTACTCACAGACTCCCTATAGCCAGTGATTCATTGTTCACTACTGAAACATTTCTAAATGAATTATGTTTTAAACAAGCAAATCCTTGGCCTTCTCTTTTATGGGAGGAAAAAGTGAACGGGAGGGACACAAAATTCCACCATTTTCTGTGTTAAACAAAGTACACTGCCTGCTAGTTAAAAGGTCCCTGGTATTTGAAACAATTTAAATGTACTGCCACGCTTCTTGCTGTTCCGATTCTGTGAATGCCTATTTCTGAATTTCACATTTTGATGAAAATATTATTGTTGTCATTAATTTGATATTTAGAAAAGACTGTGGATACAAGAGCTCAGCGCAATGAATAAAACAGTTGGAGTTAACTATCCCTGGGGATAGAATCAATCACTGTTGTAGAAGAGGGTGACATTTAAAAAAGAAACTCAGAAGAAAATGTCATGCTTAAAAAATTAGATTTAAACACACTAGCTCCTGATTGATTTTTATTGCACTCACATGGATACACTGATTGATTATCAGCCTTACAAATGTTTAGTACCTTTCTCACTTCTCTAATAATCAGAATAATCTAATTTTCAATGTCATTTAAGTTACCATATTCAAGGTTATAATAGATCATATTTCTAATAAAACATAGCAATTATGTAATGAATAATACAAAGCTGCAAGGCAGAGTTCAGATTCACCTTCCTCAAAAAAAAAAAAAANGTAGAACAATTTTTTTTTTCCTTCCACAGTGGTTTTGGGTCTTGGATTGGCAGTTCTAGGTATCCCAGGTATGATAGCTGCTGGTTTTGCTTCTGGATGTCTTAAAATAATAATAATAATAATAATAATAATAATAATAATAATAATAATAATAATAATAATAATAATAATAATAATACCAAAAATATACAATTTTTAAAAGTGAAATAATAATATAAATAATAATTTAAAATAAATAGATAAAATAATGACAAAGGCATTCCTTTCAACTGTTTTCCAGGGATATTTTTCTCAGCCTCTTGTTGTGCATTGGCTTTTCAGTTTTGGTCCTCCGTCT